>JAPKLX010000074.1:1302862-1313338 GCA_026898415.1 Leonotis leonurus | reverse complement strand
TGAAGGATCGGCTGACTGGGATGGAGAGGAAGCTGGAGATCGTGCCCTATCCTTTCTAGGATTTCGTAGGGTCCTACAAAGCGAGGCCTTAACTTTCCTCTTACACCGAATCTAATGATCCCCTTAGAGGGAGATACCTTCAGAAACACCTTATCGCCTATCTCGAATTGTAGTTCAGTTCTACGGGTGTCAGCGTAGGATTTTTGTCTGTCTTGAGATTCCTTGATCCTGTCTCGGATTTGACAAACGATCTCGATCATCTCGCTAACAGAATCCGGACCTACTATTGCTCTCTCGCCGACTTCATCCCAGTAAAGCGGCGATCGACATTTTCTCCCGTACAAGGCTTCGTACGGCGTCATTTCTATGGTTGTCTGGTAGCTATTGTTGTAGGCAAGCTCTATCAAGGGTAGTACTGCTTCCCAGCTCCCACCTCTATCGAGAACCACAGTTCTCAACATATCTTCTAGGGTTTGAATTGTTCTTTCTGACTGTCCGTCAGTCTGTGGGTGGAAAGCGGTACTGAAGTTCAATCTCGTGCCCAGTTCTTTCTGCAGGCTCATCCAGAATCTGGATGTAAATTTTGAGTCTAGATCGGATGTGATCGATACTGGTACGCCGTGGAGACGTAAAATCTCACGAACGTATAGCTGGGCTAACTTATCTGACCCATAGGTGATCATTATTGGTATGAAGTGGGCACATTTCGTGAGTCTGCTCATAATTACCCAGATGGCAATGTTTCCACGCTCAGATTTGGTAATCCGGTCACGAAATCCATAGCGATGTGCTCCCACTTCCATTCCGGGATTTCTAATGGTTGTAGCTTCCCATAGGGTCGCTGGTGTAGTGCTTTCACTTGTTGACAAGCTAGGCATCTTTCTACGAAGGATGCTATGTCTCGATTCATCCCGTCCCACCCGAATTTCTTCTTTAGGTCTCGGTACATCTTTGTACTTCCGGGATGAGCGGTGTAGGGAGTGTCATGGGCTCCACTCATGATTATCTCCCTAATTTCTGGGTTTTTCGGAATACATAGCCTCCCTTCAGAGGTGATGGCATTATCAACTTCTTCGATAATTCGTGGTCTCGTTCTTCCTCACCCTGAGTCTTATGCTCTCTAGATTCTCATCGTCTTTTTGTGCTTCCAGGGTTCTACTTCTCAGATCGGGTTCGACTATTAATATGGCAAGGATCCCTTTTATAATTTGGGAGGAGCTAAGACGTCTAAGTTCATCTCACCGAACTCCTTATAAGCTCTTTCTCTTTGGGTAAGGGGGTAGGCGAGTTTTGAAGATGTTTTATAACTTAGGGTGTCAACTACTACGTTAACTTTGCCAGGGTGGTAGTTTGTACCACAGTCGTAACCTTTTACTAGTTCTAACAATCTCCATTGCCTTATGTCTAGGTCTTTCTGTTCGAAGAAATATCTAAGGCTTCTGCGGTTGGTGACAATCTCGCACTGAACTCCGCAGAGGTGGTGTCTACAAATTTATTTTAGAGCGTGCACTACGACACCTAATTCTTAGAGTAAATCAGAACATCACCTATAAAGACCCAGACAATTTGTCGAGTATGGAATGAACGTGCGGTTCATTAGGTCCATGAACCCAGCGGGTGCATTGGTGAGTCCGAATGGCATTACTACAAATTCGTAGTGGCCGTATCAGGTTCGAAATGCTGTCTTAGGAATATCCTTTGTTCGGACTTTCAGTGGATGGTAACTCTATCTCAATTTGGTCTTTGAGAAGACGCTTTCCCCCCTTAGCTAGCCGAATTAGTCGTCTATTCGAGGTCGAACGGTATCGATCCCTGAGAGTCATCCTGTTTAGACCTTAGTAGTTTATGCACATTCTAAGGGCATCGTCTTTCTTGGTTACGAAGAGCACAGGTGCTCCCAAGGCGACACACTAGGTTTGATGGAACCTAAATCTAAGAGTCCCTGGAGTTGGATCTTAAACTTCTCCAACTCATTCGGAGCTATTCTGTATGGTGCTTTGGATATCAGCGATAATCCAGACTCTAGGTCGATGGTGAATTTCAGTTGTCGGTTCGGTAGTATTCCTAGAAATTCTTCAGGAAACATATTTGGGTATTCCTGCACGATGGCAATATCTTCGATTCTTCATTCAAGGAAACTAGGTAAGCTAGGAAACCTTTCCTTACTAACTTCTCGGTTTATAGAGCCGAGATTATTGACTTCTCCTGAGTCATGGTGATCCCGTGGAAACTCGTGGGTTCCCTTCTAGGGGTCGGAATGAGATTTATCTCTCATTGGGAAGGATAGTGACGAAATTTTCAGCTAGCCAATCCATTCCTATGATTACATTAATGTCGTTCATCGGAAGGATGCTAAGGTTGTTCGGTAGCACCTTAATAGATTCTAAGTTCTGGATCATATTCGAGCAAGCATGAGTGATTGTGGGGATTCCTCCTAAAGGTGAAGAAACCTTCATAGATGTCCCTACTAGTCTGATTGCAACCTTAGGTTTTCTACACATGCTTGAACATTGTTTGACTGAGATGCCCTCGTATCAGACAAGATCATCATTGGAGTATCTAGGGGTATCCTCATACCTGTCAGATTTCCCTGATTTCCTTAGACTATGTCTACTTCATTGAACATGCTCGAGCCTTGTGGTTGCCTCTAAGGCTAGCGTTGATGGTACTGAGGTGGCAATGGGGAGAAGATGGAAATTGTTGTTGTTGAGGTCGAGTATGGGGTTGAGTCTAGATGGCTTGGACATACAGCTTTGGGGTTGCCTGATTGAGTTTAGGGCTCACTCTATGCCCTTTCTGGCAGCGGGCAAAGCAGCCGCTACTACCAGCTCAACATTCTCCATTGTGTATTCTCCTACACTTGGGGGAGTAGAAAATTTATGCAGATATTCCTCAGCTTAAGCCATTTAATTTGGTCGTCCGAAATTCTAGGAATTATTATGTCCATCCTATAACTTTCTTGGAGTTACACCAACTCGGTTATCCCCCCCATTTGCATTTTTCTTTAGGATTCTGGAGCGGTTCTTGAGAAAATATTGATGGTAGGGTGGGTGCTTGTCGTTCTCTAAGTATATTAGCTTTAATGTCGCGAGTACTACTAAAAGATTTCGGGTATGTAAGACCCCTTTGGCTAGCTAGTGCCATCCAAATTTCGTGTCTCTACTGGCACAAATTTTTCCCCACTATTTTCTTATCAGTATCGACCTGCTTAGGTGCGTATCGGGACATGTCCCAGAATGTCTGATCGTACTCCGTCACTGTCCTTCTCTCTACTTCGGATTATAGAACACCACCTCCTACTCCTTGCGATAGCTCTTAGGAACATACTTCTCGTATATTCGTGCCTTATATTCCTCCTCAGGGCGTTCTCTCCAGCTGCTCTGGGGTCATGGTTTTCCTTCTGGCTTCCACCAGAAGTCTGTAGATCCAGTTAGCTGGAAGGAAACGCAAGTCATGCGTTCTTGGTCTATACATTGTAGAAAATGTTGGATGCGGTCTAGAGCATGCACCCAAATTTCCGCATTCGTAGGATCACTTAAATCGTTAGAGGTGGATGGAATATGCCAGAAGAATAATTCCTCGATTATGCTCCCAGGCGGTGGGAGGGGTGGGGTTACCTCTTGTTCTTTTTCGCGTCTCATGTCTACATTTTTAAGGTTTTGTGCTCTACCCCTACCTCTTGGCGTACAACTCCTCTTGGCGGCATTGTGATAACATGTGGTTAATTTCTTAGCTAATGTCATCCTCACAATTCTATTTATCACAATGGTCTCAACTATTCTTATAGGACGTTATCTTAAGATTCCTAGAACAATAGCTTGTTAACTCATAGATCTTAGATGACGCAAAAATCTATAGGGTCATCTCACGTGTACAAGTACATTTAGAGAGAATTGTCTCCTCAAAACTTTTGTATGATCCTCATTCTTGAATTTGCTTAGTTGAATAGTACTACGAATGGATGCCCTTCGCGCAAAAATAATTTCCTCTTTGCTAGAAATATGGAACGAATTTACTACGATCTGAGCTATAGGAAAATAATAGTTTAACTATGTGCGCTTATATAGGTCCTTGTACTTAATTCGAGGTTCTGCAACGATGTTACTTATCGTCATTTCCCTAACATCGTTGTCCTCTTAACACTTCCTCAAAATCTTCCCTGGGCTCTATTAACCTCCTCCGAATTTGTTCTTCTAGCTATGTGTCCTTGAACTTCATGTTTTACGTCTTTCGCTTATTGAAGCAATTTAGTCGTTCGATTTCCCCTTTCTAGAAGGAAATGACTTCCAAGAATATCTCTCAAGATATGATCATGACTATCTTATTATGTGAGGTCCTAAAATTTTGAGATACTTTTTGTAATATTGAGAAGCGTAGGTAGGCTAATTCTCTTAGCATTGTAGAAACTTTGCATGGTTTGGTGTCGAGTTACTATGATTGGACCCACATTCTAGTATACTACCATTGTGATGGTTTACGTAAAAGTCATGGTAACCATAAGGGCAATTAGACTCTCTCCACATTCTTGTCATTCAATTGACAAAGTAATGAGTAGTTGTCGCACATTTTTCTATACATGTCATTCTAACTGGACATGTCTCTCTCCAAAAGTTGGAGTAGAGGTCTAGGGACTCGTTGAGGTTCTTCTGACCACATCTCGAACATATGTGGTCGATTCTAAGATGGGGTACCTTTAGTTTGATCATCTCTCATTATTATGACAGAGATGAAACAACTAGTTTAAGCCCTTGGATCGTAAGTTGGCACGATCGTAGGGGTATTTGACCTATAACCAAACTCTTAGATTGATAGTTTGTGGTTGATCATCATAACTTCTTAAGGTTGTTATGCTTATCAATATGAAATTCTTGGGAATTCTAGATTTAAGATTTGTTATTCAAAGATAGTTAGATCTTCATCAACCGGCTTGACGGTTTTGTTTGTGTTTAGATTCCCATCGTAGTGATGATAATCTTTTGAATGATTATCGAAATTTTTTTTTTTTGATAACTCACCAAGAAGATCTTGTCTCGATCGTCATCTATATATGAGTTCTCCTCGTCCTTCTAGTCTATTCTTCTTCATTTTCGTTCTCACTCTAAGTTGTGAGGAAGAACTCTTATTTGTTCTTCTATGTTCTGATCTATGTTCTGATTCCTCAAGGGAGTAAGCCACTTAAAGCAATCTATGTTCATAGGGAAGAGTCCTAATTGTCATGACAACTTTATGAACTCACTTTAAACAAATCGTGCTATTTTCTTCCCACCATGAAACATTACTTTGAAAAGAATCGTGATCTTTTCCCTTTACTTGAAACGTCGCTTCAAAAGCATCTCAAAACTTTCTTTAAAAGAGTATGTTCTCTTCTTTAATACTCACTTCAACCAAAAGAAATACCTACATTTCTTTTGGGAATTTCAAACTTAAGTGGAAAGAAATCTATACTTTCCCTTTCCAATACGAACTTCACCTTTTTCAAGTCCTGCTTACCTCACTTCTTATTGTTCTGGGAGTTTGGTTGTTATGGGTTTGCTTCCTTTGAGACTTATCGTTCCTAAATACTTAGGTTCTTGTTAACCGACTTGCGGTTTGTGCTTAAGTTCCGATTTGGCAGTGGATCGATAGTTATCGAATCTCGCCGCTATTTTCTAAGTCAAAGAAGATATCGTTATGATTCTTCTTGTTCATTCTATTCGTTGAGGTGTTCGAGAGAGTTCGCTCTAGTTTGCGATCTATTCTCTCGTTTAAGGGTTTGTGCATGTTGTCAAATTTCCTTGGTTATAAGGAAAGATTCTTAAGTTCTAAAAATTCGAACTTAGAGCGAGAGATTTGGTTAAATCTCCCTACTTGGAAGCTTTTCTCGTAAGGCGTGTGCCACGTCTAGGGGGGGCAGGATACGCCGGGGTGCTAGGCTTTTGTCGACTCGTTTGATTAGTCTAGTGAAACGATACTAGACTCGAGATTTGAAGAAAGACTCTTGGGTACAGAGCACGAATGCTCTGATACCACTCTGTCACGCCCGCTTTCTACTAATTCTAGTAAAGACGGGAACATGACCAATGAAAGGAATAAATGACGAGAGAAATGACAATAAATATTCCTTTCATAACATAAAGCAAGGACTTATCCCGTAAATCGGGGAGTCAGAGTCATAAGCTCGATACATTACTCAACAGAATTTAGAGTTTAAAATTCGGTTCTATTACATAAAGGTCTAGCAGCGGAATATGTAGGATCGCGTAATAAAATCCTACGTGTATGAAGACACGTAGAACCCCCAAGAGTCAGCTACTAGGAGTCCGACAAAAAGCCCAACGTAGCACCCGTATCTTCTTCGTTCTTAACCTGCACGTTTAGAAATACATGCAGGGCTGAGTACAAATTGTACTCAGTAGACACGTGCCGAAATCGCACACTTACATATATAACTGTCAAGCCATTCTGAGTGATACATAGGGATTTTTGTCTCTAAAGCACCTATGTTCACAAAAGCATTTCTTCGAGAAAGTTCTAGTTTGACTGCAGTCCTAGTTCTTTGTATTTAACCATATCTGAAGTTTCTATGTGCCGGGGAAGTGGCCACTTCCCACAGACACTCGACCGGTCAACCTTTCGCTGACTCACAGTCCATTGTGTACACTAGTTCGAGTGGAGACGCTAACCCACTGGAACCCGAATTCGATTATAAATATAACAGATAGGCATCATACATAAAGCAAAAACATTTATGGCAAGACAGTGCTTTTGAAAATATTTCATTTCATTTTGAAAACATGCACACATATTTTTATAGAGTGAGAAAAGCCTACTTGAATAGTCTTGATGGGTGGCTACTTTGTTCTCGAAATGCGGATCCGACCTCTCGTCGAAACCTTTAAATAAATCTCAAGTGAGATACATTTCAAGTATATATGATACTTCTAAGTGTAAGGAATTATTATCCTTTATTAATTTGAGAGTTATTCTCGGTCTTTAGAACTCGACTATAATACGAGTCTAGGAGTTGTGTTTCTAGAGGAGTCGTTTGATGACTTCCGACTCACTTTATGATTCGGGGATTTATTATACCCAATAAATAATTATTGGGTAATATAACTAATGATATTTCTAATTTAATATCTCGATCCTTAAGCCGAGATAAATAATTTCTAATCAAACTAATTAAGTTTCAATTGCCACACTATAACATGATTTAATCATTTCTTATGATTAAATCCTAATTAATCAATTAAGTTCTAATAAATCAATTAATTTCTAATTAATCAATCAAATCCTAATTTAGAAATTTAATTACTAATTAAATCTCCTAATTTAGTTTTGAAATTATATTCTTAGACTTAGCTTAATTAATTTAAGTCTCGTCACCTCACTTGAATAATTAACCCAATTGGAATTAATTAACTCTTAGCCTATTAGCAATTTATTTAGCCCATTCCTCTTAAATTTGTTAAGTCCACTAGATCTATACTTGATTTAATTCTCTTGGCCCAGTCAATTCCTTAATCTGGGCCCCATTCAATTTATTAAATGGCCCAAGCTTTTGGCCCGTTAAACCGACTTCTCAGCCCAACAATTTCAAATAATTCGGCCCATGAATCTTATTAATAAATTTAGCCCATATTAAATTAACCTCTAGGCCCAACCCGGCCCAAATCTAGATGTGTTCAAATTGTGTAACCTAAACTAACTCCATCTATTTTCCCCCAATTCATTTCGGTCGCTCACTCTCCTTCTCCTCTTTCTCTCCCTCTCGCTGCCTCTCCTCTCTCTCGCTGTCTCTTCTCTCTCTCACTGTCTCTGTCGTGCTCTGCGTCGCCATTCGCAGCTCGGCGTCGCGTTCTGCTCGTCGCCTCTGCACCGCCGCTGCCCTTCTCCGCATCGCCTCCTCCTTCATCGAGGGACGCAGCCCTCCTCGGCGTTGCTACAGCGCTGTCGAGAAACAGCCTTCCCCGGCGCTGCCCTGCTCGCCAAGGTCTCTCTCTCAGGCGGTCTCTCCCTTCCCCTAGAATTTCCTCGCCTCCGCGCCTCGTGACTGCTCTCGAGGTAACCTCTTCTCCCTTGCTATTTTTTAAATTCTAAGATTTTATCTTTATTGATTGTTGCATGTCCATTCTGGAGTCTAAGTCTCCATATAGTTATAGCTTATTCACTGTATATGATTGGAGATTCTTCAGTTCTTCTTCTTATTCCAGAAACTAATTGAATCTTGTGCAAATTCTAAATTTTTGGATTGGTTTTGGGCTGTTTGGGATTATTCGGGGCTGCTCGGGGTTGGTTCGAGGTTGTTCGAAGTCATTCAGAGTGATCCAAGGCCATTCGAGGTCTGTCCAGTGTTGTCCGGCGTTGTCCGGGGTGATTCGAAGCTAGTTCGGGACTGTCCGAGAGCCTTCGGGGCTGTTCGAAGTGATTCGAGGTGGTTCGAGGCTGTTCGGGATGGCTCGGGGCTGTTTTGAGGCCCTCCGGAGCCATTCGGAGTGTTATGGGGTCTGCCGGAACCGTTCGAAGCTTGATCGAAGCTGTCCGGGGTTATCCGGATTGGCTCGAAACTACTCGAGGTCTGTCCGAGGCCGTTCGGGGTCATTCGGAGTGAGCTCACGGCTGGAGTAACAGCCGTGGACTAACATTGTCCCCATTCACTAGGTAAGCCTTATTGTGCTTAAGTTTCATACCATAGTTTTAATTAAAACTTAGAAGTATGCTTTTCCTATGTTAAGAAATTAAATTCATAATCATATAAATATATATTCAACATCTGAATCTGAGCATGATTCTAAATAAGTCTATGTTCTGAAATCTGTTGTATGCATCTATAAGTCTATGTTCTGAGTTCATTTAGGGAGCATTAGTTCTAGTTCTCTACAGTTCTGTAAATACTAAGGTTTGTTGAGCATATCAAGATCTATTGTCCTTTCTAAACATATTCTAAAGTTCTGAATCTGTATACATCCTCTAAGTTTCATGTAGTCTAGGGTTTATACGAGCATGTAGTGTTCCTCTGAAATTTCAGAACTTAAGAAATGGTTTTGAGTCGAGCTTACCTTATGGATTCCTTATGTGTTTAAGGAGTTGGGCAGGGCTCTTTCCAGGCCTCTCTTTCTTCTCTTAAGAGTGCTGAATGTTTAAGAGAAATTTTGAGAGTTGTTTGTGAGGTGTAAAGCTTGTCTATGTAAAAATGAGGGGTATTTATAGGAGATGGCAAGGTTAAGGGTTGAATCACTCAATTCTAGTGTTGTTGTGTGGTGTTCTAATCTGATTGACTTTGTTGTTTTGTCTCTAATTGCAGGCTCTCTGTCCAAGGGTGACAGCATGCTCTGTACCATGCTGTGGCGTTTTGGAGAGGTGAAGAGGACTGCTTTGGGTAAGTCCATCACTTTCTGTCTCCTATTTTCATTCCAATTTTCTCCCTTATATGGTTTAAGCTAACTCCTCCTGCTTTTTCTAGATTTTGCCAGTTTGCTAGACATGTAAGGAAGGGCAAAAGAGGACAACCTATTCCTTTCCTTACCCTCACTGTCGAGACTGTCACACATGTCTCCTTGGCAGCCTGCAGCTTTTCCTGCTCTATGTCTTCTTGTTCTCTGCAGCTTTTCCTGCTCTATGTCTTCTTGTTCTGCTCCAATTGCAGTCGTTCTTCCCCTTCTCCTCTTAGTGTAGTAATGAGAGTGTAATTAAGTCTTAGCATTTACTCCTTATATAGAGGTAAGAGATGTAGCATTAAGTCCAAAGGGTGTTGCTTGATCTTGCTTTACATGGTTTTAACCCTTAGCTAATTAACCCTTTGTATTGCAGGGAACGAAGTGAAAGTGGCAGACTGCTCTATCTCCTTTCAGCCGCCATCCGTCTTAATCCATTTTCACTTCCATCACTTAAACATCTATAGTTTAGTTGTACTAAGCAGACTATTCTCCTTTTACCTATTGGTTTTCTAGTTGGTGAAGTGTGCTACTTTTTATTTTCATTGTGTAAAGCTGCATTTATCCCCCTAATACATGTACTAAAATCTGATTCTGCTACTTGCTACTGTAATGCCTTACTTGTACAGATTGTGAAATCAAATGGCACATCACCCTTTTTCCACATCTTTTGTTCGGTGCTATCTCCAAGAGGAAGAGCAGGCTTTAAGCTTTATTTTTGTGTAGTGTACCATCTCTGATTTCTTATTTCTACATGCTATAATATATAATAGAGATGCCATATATGGTACACGATAATAATAATAATAACAATAGAAGTTTCCTTCATTTATGATTAATAATAATAATAATGGTAATTATAATAGGTACTAATAAAATTTATATCATACTAATTGATTATTCATAACAATAATAAACCCAATTAGGGTGACTAGTGATGAAAGTTCTCAATACTAAGTAATAATTATCTTAGTCTCATATTGAGCTCTTATTTATCATAAGACTTAAATTGAAGCAAGTTCAATTTAACCAATATAGGAGTTAATATATATATATTTATACA
>JAPKLX010000074.1:1216054-1302462 GCA_026898415.1 Leonotis leonurus | reverse complement strand
CCTTGAGTTATGAGTACTTGCCGAATCACTTGAAACCATGCTTCTTGCATATGGGAGCTT
The DNA here is from genome assembly GCA_026898415.1 of Leonotis leonurus. NCBI lineage: Eukaryota > Viridiplantae > Streptophyta > Magnoliopsida > Lamiales > Lamiaceae > Leonotis > Leonotis leonurus. Next base: position 1,302,402 of record JAPKLX010000074.1, on the reverse strand, counting down.
TTCCTGAAGATTTTGAGATTGAGGCCTCTAAAGTTGTACGTATGTGGATGGCTGAAGGATTTGTGAAATCAAACAGAGATAAGGATTTGGAGGAAGAGGCAGAGGGTTACTTAAAGGGTTTGGTGGACAGGAATCTAGTTTTGGTTAAAAGTATGGAGTACAATGGAAAAGCAAAGAGTTGCAGCATGCATGATTTGATTAGGGATTTATGCGTGAGGAAAGCCGAGGAAGAGAAGTTTCTATGTGTCGCCAAGAATGCTTCGGAAGTTTCACTCAATAGCCCACGTTGTGTGAGTATTCAGACATCATTACATGGTATGAACGATATGTATAATTCAACAGAGATGATGTCTCTTGCACGATCATTTCTGAGCACTAGTAAGATTATATCTCTTGTGTTTCTCGCATTAAGATTGCTTAGAGTGTTGGATATATTCAATATGGAATTCAAAGAGTTTCCAATCGAAATATTACAGCTTGTCAACCTACGCTACTTAGCTATCTCTTGCCGTTCAGGGTTATCTATTGGAATATCAAGATTGAGAAATTTGCAGACTTTGATTGCAGATATCGATGATACTTGTCTGCCATGTGAGATATGGGAGATTTGTGAGTTAAGACATCTCGTGTTGTATGGAATTATTTGTTTTGACAATGATGAGTACGAGTTTGTTCTTTCAGATTTCCTTCTAGTCTTAGAAAATTAAATCTGTTCGCATGCGCAATGATTCCGAGTGTTTGGAGGACGCTGTGTGCACTACCGAATCTAGAAGGGCTCGAATTATGTGAATGTGTGTTAAGAAGCAACAAGACAACAACAACAAAACAAGAAGAAGAGTGGTGGCTTGGAGAAGATGATGTATTCTGCTCACTGCAGTTTCTAAGTCTGCGACATATGAATGTGGTTCATTGGAGAGCTGATGACACCAACTTCCCGAGCCTCTGCACTCTGATTATACGTTTTTGCTATATGCTAAAGGAAATCCCGAGCAGCATTGGAGACATCCCAACTCTCCAACTAATTGACATCTATGGATGCAACCCTTCTCTCAAAGCCTCAGCACTACAGATTCAAGAGGAGCAGCAATCTGAATATGCCAACTACGACCTCAAAGTTTTTTTTTTTTTTTTTTTTTTTTTTTTTTTTTTTTACGTTACACGTTCATTCTATGTAATTCTTTCAAAACATATATACACATGTACACATATATCTTAGTTCTCGTTTGTCATAATCTAACCCTACCTGCAACATGCAGATACTCAGTTCAGTGATGTCTGCATTCCATCTACGTAGAGGCACTGAGTCATGGTGCATATCATTCATGCTGCAAGTAACTAACTTTAAGCCTAATTAAGTATTATTGCTGTATCAGTATTGTACCAACACTTGTGTAAAGAATATTTCTATGTTTTTGGAGATCGTTTGGTTTGATTTTCAGTTTCAATTTTAATTCAACATTTCTAGTGCTGTTCATGAAGAGTATTTCTTCTTGCTTGAGATGAAATGGATTTAGGATGAAAGAATCTTAGGGTTGTAAACGAGCCGAATAGTATTAGGCTCGCTTTGTTTAGAATATTAGGGTGTTCGAGCTCGACTCGAGCTTTTGACATGTAGCTTGAGTTCGGCTCGCCATTTAATTAACAAGTTCAATCTCGGCTCTTGCGTTACTCGACAATATGATTTTCGAGCTCAACTCGTTTGATGTTCATATTTATTGTTTTCGAGTTCCAACTTGTATAAATTTGTTATTTTAACAAATTAGCTATTTTAATTATTCTTTATTTTATTTAGTTTACAATACTCTATCAATGATTGTATTTTTAATATAAATAAAAATTTATTTCTAATGACAATTTAATACTCTCTTATAGATATTACATTTTATTTTCTTATAAAATTATTTTTTACTTTTGTTATTACTATAATAAAATAATAAATATAATAATATATAAATTTTATATATTTATCAAATTTTTATTTTTTATAATATTTAAAAATTATAATTAATTCACATTATATTTTAATTATATAAAGATAATTTTTATTACAAAAAGTGCTTTGATTTTAAAAGTACGACTTTAACTCCGAAATACTCACTCTGCTTTATTAAAGGTGGTTTGGTTTGATAAAAGTGTTAATTATACAAAATAGCTAAAAAGAAAAAATTGTAAAAGATAAATAATAGCCACAAACATAAAAGTATTTAAATTCTAGCTATTTTGAATGAGAATTACCACAAATACCATTCTATTTAAATTTAATTGTATGAATGGTACGAATAGTATGAACAATATGAATGATATTCATTTGTATGATTCATACATACGTACACTTTAATAAAACTTATTATCACGTATGAATAATATGATTTAATTCGATTCATACATACGTACACTTTAATAAAACTTATTATCACGTATGAATAGTATGATTCAATACGATTCATACTTAGAAATCTAAAAAAATAAGTATAAGGGTATTTCTGTACAAAAAAATGCAAATGACTATAATTTAAATATTACTCCCTCCGTCCCACTAAGCTTGACACCTTTTTTTCCGGCACGGTTATCAAGGAGAGTAAATAAAGTAGTGTAAAAGTTATAAAGGTGGTGTTAGGGTCCACACCTTTTTGAAGAGATAACTTTTGCTAATTTTGGAATGTGACAAGCTTAGTGTGATGTCCCAAAAAGAAAAACATGTCAAGCTTAGTGGGACATATGGAGTATTATGTTTGTAACTATTATTTGTCTTTTAAAATCTTTTTTAACTATTTTATATAATCACTCAATTTTTAATAGAAGATAAAATGTGCACATAAAAATAGGAGACCGAATCTCATCTAAGACATGGTGGTGCAATATGTGAACACACATATAAATACAAGGGAAAAGTAGCAAATTCACTCTTATGGTGGACACCCCTATGGCGAATCAACCCTTATGGTAAAATTTTGTTCAAAATCACCCTCTAAGTTTCATATCTATTACAATTAGCCCCTCGCATTTAACGGACGTCTAACACCGTTAACGACTCATTGATGCATTTCATCAAACAGTTTATATGCATTATTATTTGCCTACACATCTGCGTGGGAGCCAATTTCCATACCTTCTCCAACACCGGCGCTCTCGTCACCTGCGTCAAGAACTACCCCAAGAGCATGGTTGGTCACCGGCTTGAGCGGTAACTTAAGAGTAAAGATTAAGTAATGAAATCCAACTCGAAATGGTGATCAATTTGAAAACACAGACACACAAATAATGTTTATCTATGAAAATAAGATTGACCAAAATTACAATTTTACTAACAACCTTATCCCAAATTATTGATTCTATGATTGATTCCAAGACTATTATTTTGTGTAATTCCAACATATTGATTTTTCTTGATGCTTCCAAGGTTCAATCTTTCTTCACAATAAGTTAACATAAAAAGCTCATAAATAGCTTAAGATTAGAGGTAGAAGAAGATAATGTTGATCCATTTTTCTCCCAAGTTTGAAACCAAGAATAAAACATTACTCTCATTTGAAATTGTTAGGTTTTTAAGTCTTGATGTTATTTGGAATGTTGACCTAACATTTGTGTTTTTGTGTTCTTCACAGGGATGTTGACTAAGCTTCCAGCTCAACATAACATTTGGTGTTGACTTGGCACCCAACTCAGCTGCCATGTGGAAGTGCTGACTTGGCAGAGTTGAATCAGCACGTGTAGACTGGAGTAGAGACCAAGTCTTCAGTCATACAGTTGAGATATTCATGCTAGTGGAATTTTGTTCCACAAATTCAGGAGTCAACAACCAACTGAAGTGGTTCCACAATTCCAGGTTGTTATGCGGTGACAACAACTGAAGTGCGAGAATTGTGGAAGACATGGGCTGACAGTTGCTATATTCATGGATTCAGGCCCATATAGTCTATCTATAAATACTAGATTCATTCTTCAATTAGATGGACGTTTTTTGCAGATTAATTTCGTAGTTTTTATTCTGTATGTTTCTTAGAACTCAAGAGCATACATTTAGTGTTTTAGTGATGTGTTGCTGTTATTGTGTTGCTCAACATTGTAATAGCTTAACGCTTGTTTTGATTATTCTTTTTGGCCGTGAGGCTTTCGTGTAGGTTATTGATTTATATAACCTACGCAAAATTATCTCGTGTCTTCTACTTTAGCTTACGCAAATTTTCATTTAGAGTGGTTGATACACTTTCAGAAATTATTTTCAATCTTGGATGAGGGCCTTAGAGTAGGCATCGTAGAAAGCCGAAGAACTGAGTAATAATGACATCGCTTAAGTCGGTGAAATCCTTGAGGAGATTCAAGACAATGCCCCTACTTTGGGGGAAGTTCTTGATATAGGTGACGAGAGCGCCGATGTTGGAGAAGTATGAGAATTGGCTCAAGCGCAGATGTATCGGAAAATAACAATTCATATAAACGGTTTGATCAAATGCATCAATGAAACGTTAACGGTGTTAGACATCCGTTAAGTACGAGGGGCTAATTGTAACAGATGTGAAATGTAGATGATGAGTTTGAGTTGATTCGCTATAGGGGTGTCCACCATAAGGGTGAATTTGCTATTTTTCCCTAAATACGATAAGCTTATATTTGGTCCCGGAAACTACTTCCTTTTTAACACTTAAATATTTGAATTGTATGGAAAATTTGTGCATAATATCTCTATAAAGCCAACAACGCAATTATAGTCTCCACCAAAAGAAAACTAGCATGGCTAAACCTCTATTCCTCGATTTCTTCATCCTCCTCTCCACTACCATTCCTTCTTCACAATGCAACAATCAAACCGATCTCGATGCTCTCCTCGCCTTCAAGAAATCCATGAAATAGTATGAATATCTCCCTTCAATTGGTTATAGGAAACTTGAAGTACTTGAAGAGATGAAAGCCTTGCTAAATCTATCATCTCTCCGGTGACATTGTTGGAGTTTATTTGCAGCCATTCCATTGAGGTAGAGTTTGACAGCGAAGTCGGGAATGATCCGGTGAAACGATTGGAGCCTAAAGAAAGAAACCTCAGCCGGGGAGAGGTAAACGAAGGTATGGTTCCGTGGAGTCGGTTTGGGCCCAAATCAAGAATCTCCATACTCGAAAGATTGTTAAGGCTGAATGGAATCAGACCGGTGAGGCTGTTGTCGTACAAATTTAGGAACCGTGTTCTTCTGAGCTGACCAAGCGACTCGGGAATCTCTCCTTGCAAGCCACACTCATACAAAGAAAGTTGGTTTAGACTTGTGAGGTTTCCTAGGGATGGAGGGATAGTCCCCATCAGCATGTTCCTTGGCAAGCCTAAGTGATGGAGGTTAACAAGAGAACTTATCTCGGGAACTATGCCTCCGGTGTGGTCGTTATCGATCAAATTAAGGTAATAAAGATTTTTACATTGTGATAGGTTTGTTGGAATCCCTCCTATGAAGGAGTTGTTACTAAACTCGATCACTTGAAGCAGGGGCGGAGCCACGCCCCCGAAGGTACGAATATTGCCCCTACTTTTCTTAATTTTTGGTGGGGCAAGATATTGATAATTTTTGTAAATATATACATAATTTTCATAATTTTTTTCCAAACTAGTAGTAAATGAAAATTTTTTAGGTGGGGCAATAACCCCACCACTCATGAGTGTGGCTCCGCCACTGACTTGAAGCCTTTTGAGTCGACCAATCTCCTGAGGGATTGGGCAGCAGAAGGTGTGGCTCCGCCACTGACTTGAAGCCTTTTGAGTCGACCAATCTCCTGAGGGATTGGGCAGCAGAAGGTGTTGTTTTGCACAACGATAACTTTAATGAAAGAAAGGTTACCTATATGAGGTGAAAGCGATCCCACGAGGCCTTGAGCCTGTAGAGAAAGAGAGAAAACACGGTCCATATGCCTTTTGCTGCACGAGACGCCATTCCATCGACATAAATGCGTTGTTTCGTTCCATGAGCTCAAAGCGCCTAGTGGATCGTGGTGTATGGATTTCTTGAAGGCTAGTAGAGCCTCGATATCGGTTTGGTTGTTGCATTGTGAAGAAGGAATGTTGGTGGAGAGGAGGATGAAGAAATAGAAGAATAGGGTAATGAAAGGGGTAGAGATGGAAGGTTTTGCCATGCTTTTATTTGTTGAGACTAGATTAGTCTTGCATGGCTTTATAGAAAGAAATATTATGCACAAAGTCTCTCCACGAGTTGACAAAGTCAACGTCTTCTTTATCATAACAAAGTCTTTCCACCCGCATAAATATTGGAGATAAAAGTAGTGTTGGTGATATATAATGGTGAAGATATATAGTGGAATACTATGTATAGTGGCTAATAGTGGAAAGCATTGTTATGGTTTTTGGTGTCTCAACTCTCAAGAGACAATAGTGATGCTTGATTTTGTAGAAAGTTTATATTCTAAATCTCCCAAACACGTTATTTTACCCGTACACTTAGGGCTCAAAACGAGCCGAATACTGGTCGGCACGAGCTAGCTCAACTCGTTTTAGTTTTTGGGTGTTCGAGTTCGCCTCGAGCTTTCGACCTATATATTGAGCTCTGCTTGCCATCTAATTATCGAGTTTGATCTTGTTCAAGCTCATCTCATGCGTTACCTAACTTGTTTGATATTTATATTAATTGTTTACAAGTTCGAGCTCATTAAAGGCTCAATTCATTTTTTGTATTATTGTATGCATCCGGGCTTGTTTTCCGGCTTGATTTAAGGTTCGCAAACATGCTTGCTCATGAACTCAACGAGTCGAACTTGAAATAAGATTCGAGTTCGGTTCGTTTACTATCAAGCCGAGGTCTGAATGAGATTTTTTGAGCTGAAACTTGAATAGCTTAGACTATTATTTCCATTTCCATAAGTTTCCGGCTATTGAGAAAATAACTTAAGAGTATTATTTTATTTCCACAAGTGAATGCTAACCAGCTCGAGGATAGGTTGTTTAAATATTATGGTGCTTGAACTTGTTTCGAGTTAGACTCAAGTTTTTGACTTGTTGATTGAGCTGACTTCGTTTGATATTCATACTAATAGTTTTCGAGCTCGAGCTCGATAAAACATCAAAATGGTGATCTTGATAACATGTTATTCAAGTTCAGACTCAACTCAAACTTGAGCTCTTACTCTAGCTCGTATATATTTATTGTGTCTTATTATTGTATGCATGCAGACTCATATTTTTACTTGATTGAATGTTTAATTGAAAACTCACGAACAGACTTGGATATGTTCATGAACAAATGAACTCAAATATATTTACAAACTCAACAAGTTGAGAATCTTCTAATTCGATAAAAATACCAATTCAAGTTTGAAATATTCACTATCGAATTGAGACTAGAATAAATCGTGAATATCTCTATTAATTTATAAATCTTTGCCTAGAATGGAGAAAAAGAAAATTATACAGCAAGTCAACTTTTAATTATCTAAAAGTCATGCAAGTCAATTTATAAATTGCTCTCTCACAATTTAATGTGATTCTTAGGAAAAGTAAAGAATTTTGAGTTTCCTACCAATTTTCCATGAGAAAGACATCTTTAGCAACTAACCAAAGTTCAATAAGAACATATCATTCACACTTTGATTTCAAGGAAGATGACAACTATTCAAAAAAAAAAATAATTTATTACTTCTCTATATAAAACAGGACTGAAAGCACGTTGATTCCAAGTTAATTTCGAACCACCAACCATATTCTTTGTATGAGAAAGTCATTACTAAAAAAAAATATATTATTATACTAAAGTGATATTAAATGTTAAATATAATTATATATATATATATATATATATATATATATATCCTAATTTTATTACTAATGGACATGTAATTAGAGTGGTAAGTTAAATTAATAAAATATAGAATTCAATATTTGAATGATAAGATTATTAAATTAATTTAAAATTGAGCAATCCATCATTTATTCATCAAAGTTAATACTATAAATTGTCTTGGACTCCCTTCATCCTCTTAGTAATGACCCACTTTGGCCATTTTAAAAAAATTAAAGTGAGTCATTATTAATGGGATAAATGAAGTTCTCCCACCGTTCTGATTAAGATGAGAACGTTACTTTTAGGAAAAGATTTTAGGAGAGATGAAAAATAGTGTAAAATAGTGATATGAATATATATTATTTAAATTTAGGGTGATTTATGGAAAATGCCCAATTGTGTAACTTGTAGGGTCAAAATACCCTCTTTGTAAAAAGTATGGGAAATATGCCCAAAATGACACAAATACCCTTAATCCCCCTCCCTAATGTATCGCTCTACCTCTCCCTTGCATGAGAAACAAATTATGTTAATGCTTTATGTCACTTCAAGATGCTTTATGCAGCCTATAATAGCTATAAAGTAGCCCTACCCTATGGTTTCACTGATTTTCTCTCGGCCATCTCTCTCTTTACAACATACACGCTGTAATTCAGCCTTATTAAACAGTGGGTCCCGCTCTGCAGAGTGCAGCCTGCAGCCCGCGTCAGGAGGTGTCGCCCAGGTGAGTGAAATTAGTCAAATAGCACTGATTTTGAGAAGGAAAAAGACATTACATATGCATGTATAAAAACAGTGTCTGAAAGGGTTTTTAGTGCAAGTTATTTCGCCGGGTTTAGAGAGAAAAAAAAATTTGGAGAAGCTGTGTCTTGAGTTGTACTCCTAAGTTGTGCGTATCGGTTTTTTTTTTAAACTCCAGGTATGTTATATTTTTGTTTTTTTTTCTCCAGCAGTTTGATTGTTTAAAATCCCTGTTCACCTAATTTATTTCAATTCATTGTGTTTCCAGATTTTGGTTGCCCGGTTATTAAGTTCGAGAGAGAAGTTCTTCGAAATAATTGTTCTAATTGAACGAGGTTTGCAAAATTGATAATTATAATTGTAAAAACCATTAATTTAATATTTTGCAGGTATAAAACTTAAGTTTGATTTATTTATTTAGGCCGGAGAAGCGGGAGGGCAACGACATAATTTTTTTACTTCACGTGGAAAACAATGGCACAAGAGGTATTTTTAAAAAAAATGTTATTTACGAACTATATTTGATAAATAGAGGTATTTATATGTGATTATGATTCAATGATGTTAAATACTTGTTAAGCGTCGATTATCATGTTATTTGTTTATATGTGAATACCATGTTAATATATGTTTAGTCTTCATTTTATTACTCATGTTGTTAAATAAATGTAAAATAGTTATTTTGTAAAAATAAAATTTAAAATATGGAAGAAAATATAAAACCCGGACGGTTCGTGTTCCGGACCGAAACCGACCGGGTTTTTATTGTTTACGTCCGGGTTTTGCAAATCGACGACCGGGTTTAGGAAAAAAATAACAATATTTAATATATATAATTTTTTTATTTATAATTATAGGTTCTACATTTTTTGTATAGAAGAAAACAATATCAAACCAATTTTGTAAGTGTAGATTTGATTAAGTGATGATTAATTGAGTAGTTGTTTATTAAATTTTGTTTATTTCCTCATTATTTTATTATTTAATTGGAATAAAACCGACCGGGTTTTTGATAGAACCGTCCGGGTTTAAGATTTTGGCGACCGGATTTTTGATTTTATTTTGCAGTAATTTAATTAATTTCATTTATTAAATAACATATGAAAAATAATTATAGTTTTCGACCTCTTCCTTAGTAATGAATTTGTATGTGATTTATGTAAATAGAGTTATTTAATGTATTAATTTATTAATTATTATTTGTATGTGATTTATGTAAATATAGTTATTTACTTATTTAATTTAATTCGTGTTTTTTTAATTAGCATGTTTAGTGTTGATTTTATAATTTGTGTTTTTTTAATTAGCATGTTTAGTGTTTAGTGTTGATTTCATTATTAAATTGATTTATTAGAGTTATTTGATGTATTAATTCCGGGTTTTTTAATTAGCATGTTTAGTGTTGATTTATGTTAAAACATTGAATATATAATTATATGATAATCATGTGAAAAAAGAAAAAAAAAAGGGGAAAATTAAAAAACCCGGACGGTTCGTGTGCCCGACCGAAACCGACCGGGTTTTTAGAAGTAGCGTCCGGGTTTTCGTAAAACACGTCCGGGTTTTCGAAAAAAAAATAAAACCATTGAATATATAATATTATATTTATAGTTATAGGTGCTACAATTTTTCTAAACAAGAAAACAATATAAAACCAATTTTGTAATTGTATATTTGATTAATTGAGTAGTTGGTTATTAAATTTACTTTATTTCATCATGCTCTAATTATTTAATTTAAATTGTTAAATAGTGTAATAGATTGATTTAATTTTATGAATAATTAATAATAGATCCCGTATTTGAGACCTGAACTTGTGGACTCGTCTATAGTAGCGAGCACGTACTATAAGGAATCGATATTAGAAACAATTTGCAAGACATTAAGGCATGTAGGAGGTGAGGCTCTATTGCAGCGGTTTATGGATGGATGTTTCGGGTATTTTGTTGACTGGAGACCGGGGCAGAGGATGATGACGAAGGTTTATTCTTCGTTGTGAACGGAGGTCGGTACCGTTTCGGTGTAGAGGAATACTGCTTGATTAGCGGTCTTCGCTTTGGCCATTCAGATTTCGACACACGCCCTACATATGACTCAGGGCAGGTCGAGCTTTATAATGCCTTTTGCGGCAGATCCTCCGCGACAGGAGGAGCTGTACTAAAGACTTTCATGAACCTCTCGGTTGAAGATCCTGACGGTGATTTATACCTTAAGGCAGCCCACGTGCTATTTGCTGCTTTATTTTTGCGTGGGGCTGATGCGACAGTCAGGATCGACTCGTGGATGTGGGTGCTAGCAGACGATCTAGCCGCTTTTAGCCTATTCCCGTGGGGGGCTATATCTTTTCTTTGGATTCGGCATTATTTGAACAACATAAGCCCGAATAATGTGAAGTACAATCTGTACGGGCCGTCCTGGGCACTGTACGTCTGGATGCTCGAGGTATTTCCATAGATGAGTCAGACGTTTGGGCGATTGCGTGATGTAGAGATTCAGCCCAGATGTTGTCGTTGGAGGTTCATTTCCAGGATTCCAATTGACGTCATATACCGTATGTTTCATATGGAAGAGGTAAATAATACTATTTATGAATTTGAATTAATTTAATATCAAATAAACGAATTAAAATTAACATTCTAATTTCTTTTGTATTGCAGAGTCAGGTGACAGAGATGACTGCCAGCGTTGATGAGCAGTTATTATGGTATTATCAGTCACTGTTGAGTATGGATCGGCGGTAGGTGTTGAATATCTTGTGGGAACCGCCTTATAATGCATTGAGACAGGGGATTCAGCCGCCACGACGCTCACATCAGACAGACACTGCTGAGGTAGTTCATGTTGACCCACCGATGACACGTGCACGGAGGGAGATCCCCTCACCTCATGTTCGTCCAGATCGGAGCGGGCCTTCTTCCTCAACTCAAAGGCGCCGAGACGCTGGGAAACGGGTTAGGCCGCCGTCATTCTCCTCTTCTAGTAGTAGTTCGGGCGGGAATAGAGGCGGTCACGGATCGTACACGATTACCCCTGATCAGATGGAGCGGATTGTTGAGTCGGCTGCAGAAAGGGCGGTTGAGAAATCACACAACAAGTTATTGCCAATTCTGAAGAAGTGGTTCGACGACTTCAAAGACTCATTTCGATGCAGTGGATCACGACATAGTCCGGCCTATTCTCCACATCGTAGGCAATCTCCTGCTCCTGTTCCATCTCCACCGAGAGATCCATCGCCACCGAGATATCCATCTCCTTCGAGAGCACCGTCTCCTCCGAGAGCTCCACCGGAGTCATCCCCTCCACGAGAGCCAGAGCACAGTTCATATTCTGGCGCCCGTCATTCCGTGCACGAGATCGGGCATTCTTCAGCGTTCGGCGACCATTTTGATATGCCGCGATCATCGGCTTTCGAGTGCACTGAGAGGTCGGATAGTGATGTTGAGGAGATATTTCCTATACAGGCCACACCTCTTTCAGTGGTAAATCCGCCTTAGGTTTATGATCCGGGTCAGCACTATGCTCAGATGCCTGCAAGACCTGCTCGCACACGTGTGGAGGCCGCAGTTTTACAGAGTCCGTACACTGCTGAGCGTAGAACCGATGGGTTACCTCCCATTTCTCCAGATCTTCAATCCAGATATCTCAATTTTCTGGCACAAGGAGCGAACGCACAAGCACGGATTCCTGAGACCGGTTATGTTATGGAGGCTCGTCAATTCAACAACATACAGAACACCTCTATGCATTTAGAGGCCGAGGTATGCAATATTAATTGTTATTTACAGCACACACAACCATCAGTTAATTACTACTAATTTTATTTGAAATTTGTTTCATGTAGTATTTGGATCTATATCTCTTCTATCTGAGGCGTATGTTGAATGATCGGGATGGCGTGTCTGTAGGTGTTTCAGCGAGAAACACCATCCTGGTGACCTCTGAATTTTTTGTAAGCTGAACTTATAATTAATTCAAAGTGTGCTATTATTTTCTTACTTATAATTTCTAATTTTATTAATGTGTGCAGTTGAGCTTATCCAACACCTACCGCCACTTGATGTACACTAACGTTCAAAGTGTGCAAAATCCACCTGAACTACGTAGCGTGATTGAGAACTTCACGATGCCTGACTACTTGACGGGGCACGTGACATGTCAAAATCAGGGGGCATCATCAATGCCATGGTAGGGAGCTGCTGATGTAAGTATTTTATTTTTCTACATTTCTAATTTAATGTATCGTTATTTATTACTAAATTTTTTTGTGCACAGATCATCATACCTTGTTGTTTGGAGCGTCAGTGGGTCGTTGTTAGAGTTTGCTTGATTGATTGGATAGCATATCTCTATGACTCATCCTGGTATACAAGCTCAGAGAGTGCACAAATGGCGAGGATTGAGCAGCTCTCGTGTATCACAGACATGTTTTGGAAGCTTTTGCTCGATGCAGGGTTCTGGTATCAGAATACTACAGTTGCCCGTAGAACCGACCCCCTGCAATTTTATGTGTTACCGAAGAACAGACAGTTCAAGCAGGGTAAACAAAACAACCACATGCTTAACAGCGGCCCGCTAGCATTGATGGCGATCGAGCGATTCATTAGTGGGAAACCGAAGCTCCCATATGCTCAATCCAGAGTTCCTGAATTTCGAAACCATATAGCGATTATGTCTTTCTCTATTTGTGACGAACTGTAGGATTGTTTGCTTGTAATTAGTTAATATTTTTCGGGTTTGAACGTTAAACTTATTCTTATTATTAGTATCATATTATTCAGTTGCGAATGAGTAGCAAATTGTAGTTTACATTAAACAAGTTGCAAACATTACATCACCTAAAAAATCATTCTGAATTTGACTCATCCTCGTCAACTAGAAACGGACATTTTGGGCGCCTATGACCAAATTGACGACAATTACTGCATTTTCTGCGACGAGCCACACTACTCTCCGCTTCACCAGTTTGTGGACGTCCTCTCTCACCACCTGCTCGAGCTCTAGTCATCCTAGGTCTCCCCGGCAATCGGATAACAACCGGAGGTAAAACAACTCTTGTAGCTATGCCAACTGGAAGCATCCAATTATCTCGATGAGGCACGGTCATAATGGAGCCAGCATATGTTTGAATTAGTGTGTCTCGGGTGTAATAATGACTCACATATTCAGATACAGGTTCTGAATTTTTCCTGTATTAATAATGAATTAAAAAATCAATTATTCGTAATGAATTAGACCACATCTCAAATCAATTGTTCAAGTAAACCACATACCTAATTGCAGCGATGGCGTGTGAACACAAAATACCGTCCATTTGAAACTCTCGACACGTGCAAGTCCTAGATGCAAGATCAACCATATGAGGTTGTTGATTGCTCACAATGAAAAACACTGTACATCTCATCCCTGACATGTTGTGCAGTGTATGTCCTTGATTTCTCCCGTTGTATTTCGAGCTTCAAAGATGCTTGCTCAGTAAAAATATCTTGAATACGCACGGCCGCTGTCTTCCTTTTTCTGAACCATTCCTCGATAGCTATCCTTATTGATTTAAGCATGGAACATATCGGCAATCTACGAGCCCACAACAATCTGTTGTTCAATGACTCCGCAGCGTTAGACGTAAGCATGCTATAACGACTAACAGGACACTGTGAACGAGCCCACTTCTCAGGACCTACACGCAATAACTTTTCGTACGCCTCTCGTTTAGCAGCAGCAATTTGGGACATTCTTTTTTGAAATTCCATTGGCCGATATGTATATGCTGCTCTCTGATACAGCGATATGATATGCTTTCCCCATTGTTTCATCTTTCCCATGAGATGAAAGTAGCACAAACCGTGAGTTGCCTCCGGAAATACTAGCTGTATAGCATTTGCAATGGACTTGTGGGCATCTGATACTATTAATGTTTGCGGTGGACAACCGTACGCACTTCTGAGACGCTGCATAAACCATGTCCAACTCACGTCGTTCTCTATTGGACCCACACCATAGGCCAGAGGGTAAACACCCTCGTTTCCATCTTTTGTCACTGCTACAAACAATATGCCCTTGTTCCTCCCTTTTAAGTGCGTCCCATCCACAACTATTACGGGCCTCATCAATAATGGAAAGGCGAGACGAGATGCTCCGAGCGCAACAAACACCTGCTGGAATCTATCATCGTAACCGACATCTAAATCAGTGATTGTCCCCGGATTAGTTCTCTCAAGCATGTGAAAGTAACCTGGCAACATCTGAAATGACTCATCATACCCACCATAGATCATCTCGATAGCCATTTGTCGTGCTCGCAGCGCCAATTCGTATTTAATATGAATTCCAAACTCTTCTTGCAACTCTTGTATCATCCCCTTTGGTTTAATTATCTGAAAATCACGACGAATCTTCTTCGCAAAGTACGTAGCCACAATCTTTGAGTGAACTCTTGTTGGAGGAACGTAGTCAAATGCCATGATGCACGTATGCTTATCAGTAAACTTGTAGACTCTCCAAGACTGATTGGTATCATCACCCGAGCCAGATGCACGTAGCTCGAAAGTGCATTTCTTCTCAGGAAGTGAACAAATAAGCACTAATCGAGTATTATCAGACTTATATATTCGATATTGCACGCCTCGTTCCATGTGCCACATGCCCACAACAACTATCAATTGAGCCTTCGTGTCATATATGACACCTTTCTCTAAATCTGATAATTGGCTTAGGTCTTCTTCACATGCAACGAGTGAAGCTCTATCTGTCAACGGAATCACAGGCACCAACCAATTTTCCAATTCATCTGGATCCAACTCCTCTTCTTCATCAACCTGCAAGTTTGGCGTTGGATGCACCATTTCTATCAATCTGGAAAAACCACCATGTTGTCGTATCCATGCAGCACAATCAGCAAAATTAAACTTCCTTATGTTCTCCTCGGAATCTGTATCTGATGCATCAGGTTCTGACGCTGCCGAATTAATTTCATGGATGTCATCATCTTCACAATCTCTATGCACCGAGCCAGACGGAGCATCATCTTCACAATCTCTATGCACCGAACCAGACGGAGCATCATATTCACAATCTCTATGCACCGAACCAGACGGAGCATCATCTTCATTCACGGGAGCTCGTATAGGAATTTGCGCCATGCCCGCCATGTACCGGGCGGAACTTCTTCGATATTAATGTCACCAAGCCAACCTGCTACCTCCGTCTGATTACCAAACTCACCTGCATCTTCATTTTGAGTACTATAGTGCTGTGTATCATAGGCCGAAGTCCCCATGAAATCCGAACCTCTACTCGAGGATCCCACATCATGTGTCTCGTTAGTAATATCCACATACACCACCGGACTCCACTCATCGTGAATCAAAAGATTGAAAGAATCATCATTACAAATGCGACGTTTACTACCATCATACGAAGATATCCGATAAATCTCAAATTTTGTACTCATTCCAATATCATGCAGCATATGTCGTATGTTATACCTCAAATCTTCAATCCGAGCAGGGTCTACGGTAACAGGAGTGGACCATTCGTTACCGCCAACGTACACATTGTCTTTCCAAAATCCATTGTACCTTACGTTTATGTACTTCCATCCGTCCATCTGAACTATAAATTACATAGTTGGAATCATAATATAATCGAATTAAATTAAATAACTAAATAATAACGTACACAAATTAAATGAAATAAGTAAATAATAACGTACACAAATTAAATTAAATAAGTAAATAATAATCGTAATATTATAAGCAAATTCATGATAATAACGTATAAATCATAATTAAGTTGTCTCAAATACTTATTCAACACGGAAATTATACTAAAGCTAGATTATATTATTTAAAACATTAAAATAAAGACGCAAAAAAAAATATAATAAAATCCGGCCGCAGAAAAATAAAACCCGGACGTCTTAAAGATAAACCCGGTCGGTTTTCGTTGAAAATACGAACCGTCCGGGTTTTAAGTAATTTCTAGCTATTTTCATTTATTTCTTTTTAAATTAAATATACTATATTTATTTAGCAACATCATTGATAAATGCAACACTAAACAAATATCTTTATCATACACAACTTAAATTAAATACGTAAATAATAGTAGTCATATTATAAGCAAATTCATGATAATAACGTATAAATCATAATTAAGTTGTATTTATACTAATTCAACACGGAAATTATACTAAATCTACATTATATTATTTAATACATTAAAATAAAGACACAGAAAAATATTTAATCAAAACCGGACGTAAAATATGAAAACCCGGTCGTCCATAAGTAAAACCCGGTCGGTTTTCTTTGAACATACAAACCGACCGGGTTTTAAGTATTTTCTAGGTATTTAATTTTTTTTTATAAATTTAATATACTATATTTATTTAGCAACATGGGTGATAAATTCAATACTAAACATATACTTATCGTACACAAATAACATTAATTAATTAAATAATAATGAACATGTACTTAAATAAATCACAAACAAATCATAATTAACACGTACTCTCATAAATCACATATAAATCATAATTAGCAAATTAAATAAATAGCACTAAATAATTATATCAAACTCATGTTTAAAAACAATAAAAATTATATTTATATTTTTTTCGTTCACCTCGTAGGATTTCCCTAAAAATGAAATTAAAATTCTAAATGAAATGTTTAATTAATTAAATCATACCTCGTTGGATTTCAACAATTTCTTTCGTTCTAAAACCTTCTTCGAGCTTGAAAACGTGTCGACAAACAACTCCTCCGTAAAAGTTGAAAATCTGCCAAAATAACGCAAATTAATGAAATAAATTAGCAAGAAAACAACTCTATAAATTAGCAAGGAAAAAAGGCAAAAACTAATTAAAAAATTTAAACATAAAAATTGCGAAATTAATATTGCTACTACTAAACTAAAGAACTTAGTGAAAAATTTAAACAAACTAATGCAATTACCTGGTGACAATTAAACCCGGTACGACACTTTTAATTCACCTCTTTCTCTCCTATCTCTCTTTCAATGGAAAGGCAGTACAACACTTCTTCAAACACCGGTGCCTCTCTGTGCCTCTCTCCCTCTTCTTCAAACCCAGTACATGAATTTGATTTATTTAATTTTTGAAAGTGGAGAGAGGGGGTTGGTTGTATATAAAAAGAGGGAGGTGATATTTGGTGTCCCTTAGCTATTTATTTTGACTAGCATACAGTATTACAGCGTGTATGTTGTAAAGAGAGAGATGGCCGAGAGAAAATCAGTGAAACCATAGGGTAGGGCTACTTTATAGCTATTATAGGCTGCATAAAGCATCTTGAAGTGACATAAAGCATTAACATAATTTGTTTCTCATGCAAGGGAGAGGTAGAGCGATACATTAGGGAGGGGGATTAAGGGTATTTGTGTCATTTTGGGCATATTTTCCATACTTTTTACAAAGAGGGTATTTTGACCCTACAAGTTACACAATTGGGCATTTTCCATAAATCACCCTTAAATTTATGTGTGTAAAAAACTATACTAAAAAGGAAATGCCTCAACTTAGGTAGGACGATCCAAAAAGGAATACGTCTCATTTTAGTTATGACGAAATTATTTTAAGTTAATGTTGGTAAAAATTATAAACTTTTAAAAAATAAAGATAAAAAATAGCTACTTAATATTTTTCTCATGTGCTCATGTAATTTAATTTATTTTGCAAAATGAAATACACAAGCACATGATCAATTTTTTCATGTGCTCATGTAAATAAGTATTTTTTTTCTTTTATTTTCAAATAAATATTTCTTTATCTTTTATTTATTAAAATGGATATTTTATCTTTTGCCCCTTTTATTTTTATCAATCCATTTTATTATGCAAAGTAAAACGTAAAAATAAATTAAACTTAATCATATACATCAAAATTGAAGAAAAACCTTAAAAAATAAATATTGAAATTTATAGTGGAAGATAAAATGTGCACATAAAAATAGGAGACCAAATCTCATTTAAGACATGGTGGTGCAATATGTGAACACACGTATAAACACAATATGCTTAGATTGGTCAAACTCACGGAAATTACTTCCTTTTTTGACACTTAAATATTTGAATTTCATGGAAAATTTGTGCATAATATTTCTATAAAGCCAAGCAACTCAATTATATTCACACCAAAAGAAAGCTAGCATGGCAAAACCTCTATTCCTGTTGAATAATATAGCTTGGACTTACTAACCAAGTCTTTATGTTCTTGATATTCAAGAGTTCATTAGTTGAGTTTGTTCCTATTTCTTAGTTAGTAGCCTCTCTTTGGAATAGTTTGTTATTTGGTTGTTTTTGCCTATAAATAGGCTTTAGCTAATGAAGTAATTTATGCTTTCCAAAACTCTTCTTCTTATTACTTTGATTGGTATTAGCAAATATCATCGAACAGTGGTATCAGAGCCATAAAACTTGAGTGTTCAAAGGGGAGAGTTTTAATAAAAGAGGAGTTTAACTCCAAGGGAAACACAGTGGGAAGTGAGGTTGTGTGTAAGGTTGAGTATATTTTTGTTTTGCAGCAGCCAAAACAATGACAGAGGCGAACTTTGTGCAACCAGCCATTCCCCGGTTCGACGGGCATTACGATCATTGGAGCATGTTGATGGAAAATTTCTTAAGGTCCAAAGAATATTGGCACGTTGTTGAATCTGGAGTACCAACACCAATGACCGATAAGTTATCCGATGCTCAGCAGACTGAGTTAGACGCGTTGAAGCTAAAGGATTTGAAGGCGAAAAATTATCTCTTCCAGGCCATTGATCGTTCTATCTTGGAGACCATTCTTAGCAAAGAAACCTCCAAGCAGATTTGGGATTCCATGAAAAGAAAGTTTCAAGGGTCCAACAGAGCAAAGCGGCAGTTGCCCAAACACTTCGTACGGAGTTTGAAACACTTCGTATGAAGCCCGGAGAGTCCGTTTTTGATTTTTTCTCCAGAACCATGGCGATTGTGAACAAGATGCGGGTTCACGGAGAAAAGATTGAAGACGTGGCTGTGATCGAGAAGATCCTACGATCGATGACACCAAAATTTAATTACGTGGTGTGTTCGATTGAGCAGTCGAAGGATCTTGATGTTCTCTCGATTGACGAATTGCAGGGTTCTTTGTTGGTTCATTAGCAAAAAATGAATCAAAAAGATAGAGAAGAGCAAGCTTTAAAAGCTACGACTTTAAATTCATTTAAAGGAAAAGGAAATGGAAAAGGCAAGTATTTTCAAAATACTTCCAATGGCGATCAATCTCAAGGTTCACAAAGGGGAGGAAAAGGAAAAGGTGGCAACTACTCTTCTCCACATAAGTCGAAATCTAATGTGGAGTGCTACAGATGTCACCGGCTCGGCCACTACAGATACGAGTGCAGAACCAACTTATCAAAACAGCAAGAGGTGTCTCACTTTGCAGAAAAGGAGGAAGAGATATCTTTGTTGATGGTTAGCAGCACCAAAGAAGATTCTCATGAAAATAAGTGGTACTTGGATACAGGATGTAGCAATCATATGTGTGGGAATAAGTCTGCATTTTCAGACTTAGACGAAACCTTTCGTGATAGTGTGAAGTTTGGAGATAATTCGAAAATCTCCGTGATGGGAAAAGGAGCGGTAACGATTCCAACCAAGAAAAATTCTTTTCAAATCATATCGAATGTTCTCTTTGTTCCAGATTTGAAAACAAATTTGTTAAGCATCGGACAACTTCAAGAGAAGGGGTTTGAAGTCTCCACTAAAGATGGAGTTTGCACCATCTTCAATAACAAGTCGGAGTTAGTCGTTGAGGTCAAGATGACGACAAATCGAATGTTTCCTCTATATCTTCACACTACAACTACTACATGTTTCTCTACAAGATTGGATGATGAAAAATGGCTATGGCATTTTCGCTATGGGCATCTAAGTTTTGGCAGGCTGAATACTCTATGGAAGAAAAAGATGGTGTTTGGTCTTCCTCGAATTGAAGTTTCCTCTCAGATTTGTGAAGAATGTGTCGTTAGCAAACAACCACGAAATCAATTTCCAGTTGGAAAGTCTTATAGAGCAAAGAAGGCGTTGGAGTTAGTTCACTCTGATATTTGCGGCCCAATAAATCCATCATCGAATGGAGGTAAGCGATATTTGATTACCTTCATCGATGATTTTAGTCGCAAAGTATGGGTGTATATCTTGCAAGAAAAATCTGAAGCTTTGCAGTCCTTTAAGAGTTTCAAAGCTCTGGTTGAAAAGGAAGGTGGCAGTCCCATTAAAATTCTTCGAACAGATCGTGGAGGAGAGTACAATTCACAAGAATTTGCAAATTTTTGTGAGTTGAATGGTATTCGAAGACAACTAACAGCAGCCTACACGCCTCAACAAAATGGTGTATGTGAAAGAAAAAACCGTACGATCATGAACATGGTTCGAAGTCTTTTGACGAGAAGCAACGTTCCCAAAAGCTTTTAGCCTGAAGCTGTTCTTTGGAGCATTCACATTTTGAACAGAAGTCCTACACTTGCTGTTAAAAATGTGACACCGGAGGAAGCCTGGAACGGACGTAGACCTACCGTAGATTACTTGAGAGTCTTCGGGTGTTTGGCGTATGCTCATGTTCCAGATCAGAGGCGAAAAAAACTTGACGATAAAGGAGAAAAATGCATTTTTCTCGGAGTCAGCGATCAATCAAAGGCTTATAAGTTGTATAATCCCATCACAAAAAAAATTGTCATCAGTCGTGATGTAGTTTTTTATGAAGACCGGTTCTAGACGTGGGAGAATGATGCAGCTGGAAAACAAATTCCAATAAGCTTTGATGAAGAAGATGAAAGTGAAAGTGAGCAAAGGGACGAGCCAAACGAGGTGCAGCAACATTCTGAAGATGTGCAAAATAATGGCTCGCCGAGAACACTGCAACGTGAAGATGTTCCAGAAGAGGAGTCACTTGATGTTGCAAGCAATACAAGGGTTAGACGTACTATAGGTGTGAAGTGGGTTTTCAAGACAAAACTGAATGAAATTGGTGAGGTTGACAAATTCAAGGCTCGACTTGTAGCGAAGGGGTACAAGCAAGAATTCGGCATCGACTACAAAGAAGTTTTTGCTCCAGTTGCGAGGCACGACACGATCAGGATGGTGATTGCATTGGCGGCACATAAATCGTGGCCTATTTTTCAGGTGGACGTGAAGTCGGCATTCCTACACGGATATTTGACGGATCAGGTATATATCGATCAACCCCCTGGTTATGTGAAAACTGGATATGAGCATAAAGTATATAAACTCAAAAAGGCGCTTTATGGACTAAAACAAACTTCGAGAGCTTGGTATAGTCGCATAGGGGCGTATTTCTTGAGAGAAGGTTTTAAAAAATGTCCATATGAGCATACTTTATTTACTAAAGTTGAAGATTGTGGAAAGATGATTATAGTATGCTTGTATGTGGATGACATGATATATACCGGAAATGATGTGAGTATGTTTGAGAAATTTAAGCAATCCTTGATGCTTGAATTTGATATGTCAGATCTTGGAAAATCGCATTATTTCCTTGGCATAGAAGTGGTGCAAGTATCTACTGGTATATTCATATCTCAAAGGAAGTATACTCGTGATATTCTGGAAAAATTTGAGATGAAGAATTGCAATTCTGTTAATACACCGATGGAGCCCGGCTTGAAGCTTACTAAAGATTGCGGAGGCAAGAAAGTTGACAGCACTTTGTACAAGCAAATTGTGGGAAGTTTGATGTACTTAACTCACTACAAGAAATTTAGTAATAGATAACACCACATAGATAACGATATTTTTAATATACCGTTATCTATGAGCGTGTTTTTCAAATAGATAACATTTAGTGTTATCTATGTTAGTGTAACTTATGTTAATGATAACGGATTTTAATAAATCGTAATCTATATTAGTGTAACTTATGTTATTCTCTCCCTTTTTTCTCCATGCCAAATTAAAACCCTAATAATTCGTCTGCTCCCTCTTTTTTTTGGCAAACTTTTTTTTTGAAATCGAATGGCGTCGGCGGAAGACGGCGGAGCCACCACTACCGCGGCTGCTTCTTACGGAGGCGGCGGTGGCGGCGGAGGAGGTGGAGCTGGGGGAAAGTTTCCGATCCTTCACTGAGTCAGGAGACTCAGGACTCAGGACGTACTGTGCACCACCACTGAGTATTAACTGCAATTTACAACTAATTTCCGATCCTTCACTGAGTCAGGAGATACGTTACTTTGATTCCCGTCGTCACAGGAGTCGTCATCGCCAGTGGGGTATGATCAGTTTTCTCTTGTTTCTTTGTTTTTTTTATTATTGTAGTTTGTTTTGATTAGGCCTTATTCTTGAAGTCTTCTT
The DNA here is from genome assembly GCA_026898415.1 of Leonotis leonurus. Classification (NCBI taxonomy): domain Eukaryota; kingdom Viridiplantae; phylum Streptophyta; class Magnoliopsida; order Lamiales; family Lamiaceae; genus Leonotis; species Leonotis leonurus. The sequence goes on along the minus strand of JAPKLX010000074.1, from coordinate 1,279,543 downwards.
TTGATCGATTTCTACTCCATATTTTGTTTTGATCTTACTAGTGAGATTGATTAGGGGTTGGAGAGTTGGGAGATCGGGAATTGTGGTTTCATATAATGGAAGATGTGTTTGTGAGGTTTATTTATTACAAGAATGCGTATAAAATGCAATTTGAATAATAATGAGAAATGAGTGATCTTGTGTTTGTGCTAAGGATTTAATTGCTCCAATGTGTACAACACACCAAGGAATATTGTAAGGCAGTCTAATAAATCAAGCAGTTTCGATTCAAGAAACTGAATGTTGTGATATGATTTAGCTTCTACTTCTTTCTGTTAGGGTGAACCAAGTTTCCATTTGTTCGGTTTTCTCATGTGTGTCGGTGCAACAGCAGCAAGGGCATTGAAATCAGTGGTTCAGGGAATTTTGCTTTCTTCTGAAGGGTAAGCTCCAATGCGTTCAACATTCATTAAATTAATAATAGTGAAGTTATTGTGTCCTTATATATGGATTCTGATTTCTTTTTCTTGTTCGTTAAAGGGAAAAATTGAATTCTATGAACCTGCTGCTTTACATGGCTCCTATAGCTGTTGTATTACTACTTCCTGCTACACTTTTTATGGAGGAAAATGTTGTTGGTATTACATTAGCATTAGCTAGAGAAGACATCAAAATTATTTGGATGCTGTTGTTCAACTCTGCACTGGCATATTTTGTAAATTTGACCAATTTCCTGGTCACAAAACACACAAGTGCTCTAACTCTTCAGGTATTTACACTTTCTTTTCCATGCTACCCTTCCTCAGATCTATTCCTATAGCATAGCATTCTTGTCATTAAATCTTTATTAATTCTTAACACTTGGTGATAATTAGCAAGCTTCTTTATTTTCCTTTTTCCCATTTAAAAGACACTAAGGCAGAAAATGTGGGTGCAAATAGAAAGTGAAGATTGTGCTGTTACCTATCTGTAGATCATTTGGCTCCTTTATAAGTGTATTGAATCCAAAATCTTTATTTTCTTGGTCAACTACTGAAATTATGTTTGAAGTTCTTTAACTTTTGATACTGGTGCTGGGAATGCATAATTCTAGTTCATATTACCTAGTGGGGTGTGTTTCATTCTGTATCTTCTTCTAGATGAAGATTTGTGAATACATCATTATGGAGGTTAATTCACTGGTATCAGTTCATTACAGAGCTTTTCCTTTTCCCCTCAAGTTTACTGAGACTTATTTTTAGGATCGTTTTGCGTAGAAGTTAGGTGATGAGGTTGTATATATAGGTGACATGAAGTCTATATATCTGAGTTGGTTGCGGAACATATCATTTTTTATATCCAAACTCTTACTATTAGCATCATCTCCTAGGTAGATAATAGACTAATGAGTCCTGGTATTGGTGCAAGTTGTGCACAGACTATCTATTTACTCTTGCTAGCTTGTTTTACCCTTCATCTATTTCACATACCTCTGTCATAGGTTTGCTTGTCTATGGTTCTGATATGGATGCTATAAAATTCATTCCATATTTTCATGTGTTGGAGTCTTGTGATCTATTGTACAATACCATGGCTGTCAAGAGTAGTAAAATAATTGTTTGCCTGACTAGTCATTTCCTTGATGAATATCAGGTACTTGGAAATGCAAAAGGGGCAGTAGCAGTGGTCGTCTCAATAATGATTTTCAGGAATCCAGTGTCTGCAACGGGGATGGCCGGGTATACCCTCACTGTGATTGGTGTTACCCTCGCCGCTCAGCTCCCCGCCACCACCACCACGCCTCGCTGCCATATCCTGGGAGGTCATTTAGTTTACCACTATTTTACATATATCTGCTAGATTACGTGCTTTAAGAAATCTCTGTCTCTGTCTATTTTAATAGATTAAATCCCTTGTGTAATAAGATGGGTTTTCATCTCCTACTTTTTATGTGATCAATCTAGAGTTGAAATATCTAGATTCCTGAACATTTTTTGTAATTTACATAACTTCTATCTGTATTGGTTTAGTTAGTTGTCATGAATAGCTTTACTTCAGTAAGTTGAATACGGTAGTGGATGCCCTATAACTTAAAAACAAATGCTAGTCTGAAATATGTTAGCTCACTTTCATGCCTGTTATGTGTGTTATATTACAGTTCCCAAAAGCTTCACCTATGTATTGATTCTTACGATAAAAATATAAAGTATTGCTTATCAATTTCTCATTGTGAATGCCGACAGATAGTGCCTTTTGGTTGCTTTAGCGTGGTTGCTCTTTAAGTGATGATATAAGTTAAATCAGATGAACATCATAAAGTGTGCATATAATCTTTTCATTGTCAGTTATTGTTTTCCCCCATTTTACGTGTGCTGCGTTGCTTATAGTTATTAATTTCACTTGGGCATGTTTAGTGTGGACAAGGAGCCCCCTTCAACACTTATGTGGATTCTGTTTTACTTGGCCCAGGTTCGCATCCTCTCACAAAAATATTTTTTGTAAGTACATGCTTGAGCTAATTTATGTGTTATTAACTAATTGTATGTTTCTGTGCAGCAGTCTCAACTTTATCTGATGTTTGTGTCTAGTACTATCTATTCACCTTATGATATATCAAGTGTTTAATGTTCCTATAAAACTCTCTTCCACAATTAGATTTGATATTGATTTCATTCATTCATTGTGAATACTTTAGTTAGTAAGACCCTCATCTATTATTGTATATATTTTATTGGTTTATTTAGATGTCTAGTATTGTTGTTGCTATTAATGTACCTGCTAAAGAAACACTTTCGGGCAGGAACCTGTTATTTTTAGATAAATAAGCAAGTAGTTAGTGGAAAAATATGATGATAAATTAATATTATTCAATTTTTGTTTCTTGTGGACTTTGCGGCTTTGCGCTACATTGTTATATGTGACATGCACAACTATTTTCTTTCATACCCATTTTGGTCCAATATAGCTATTCTATGGTTCCATGATATCACGAGGACATCTATTTATATGCAATAGCTATACATATTTTTACTTGTACTCTTCAGAGCCGGTTACTAAAGCATGCTGGTGATCCAGTAGCAGCTTCAGCTTTGGCTGATGAAGCTAGATGTGTGGATCTTGCTGATCGCTATGTGAACAGTGAATGTGTCAAACGTATGTTGCAAGCTGATCAGGTTTGGTGTTATTATACAGTCCTTTCAGTATGTTACTAACATCAGGATGCTTCAAGTTTATGTCCTCATTTTTATCTATGATATAACTACTCTAGGTTGCATTGGCTGAAAAAACAGCAGTTTTATTCATAAAAGATGGAGAGCAGCACAATAGCCTCCATGATATGCAGTGCATGTGGTGTGTAATTTTGTCAGTTTATTGAATCAGTAACTGTCCCCAAAACTTATCCTGTGTAATGAACCAACTTTTCTGTGGTGTATCTAAGGTATGAGTTGGCGTCTGGAGAAAGTTATCTGCGCCAAGGGGACCTGGGACAGGCCTTGAAGAAATTCCTGGCTGTAGAAAAGCATTATACGGACATTACTGAAGATCAGTTCGACTTCCACTCGTACTGCTTAAGGAAAATGACCCTTCGAACTTATGTTGATATGCTGAAATTTCAAGACCGCCATCATTCTCATTCTTATTTCCGCATGGCAGCTGATGGTGCCATAAGGTATCTGTAGTTATGATGCTTTTGTTTCAAGCGGACATACTTTGTAAAGACGAACAATGACTTATAAAACGAGTATACTTTTGTTTCAAGCGCATTTAATTTGCTATATTTGGCTTGTACGTACATACTTTTGTTGAATATTTGCATTGTAGAAAATATTTTAAACAGGTTTAATATGATATTATTTTGTGTCTTTCGTTATATTATTAATTGTTATTTTTTAAATATAAATTGAATGATAAGAAATTTGAATATTTAAGATAACGATACAAAATCGTTATCTAAGTGACCAAAAGTGTAATCTAAAGATATAATATGTAGTATATATAACAAGCATTTTATAATGCCAAACAACTATTAACTATATGACTAATAAGCGTTTTCTAAACTAACAATACAAAGCGTACAAAATACATTACATAACGCTAACAACCGTTATCTATCGTTATGTACGTGAAAAAAAAACATAATCTAAGTGTAAAATAGATTACATAAAAAATATCAATGGATAACGATTTGGACTGTAATGTAAAGTACATATAGATAACGGTTATATTCGTTATGTTTACATTCTAAACCGTTATCTATTTAAAGAATAGATAACGGTGCCGAGTGTTATCTATGAGCGTGTGCACATAGATTACAGCAGTATATATAACACATTTTTGCACGTATAGATAACGGCATTTCGCCGTTATCTATGAGCGAATTTCTTGTAGTGACTGGTACAAGACCGGATATCATGTATTCCGTGAGTATTATCAGTAGATACATGGAAAATCCTACAGAAATGCACCTTCTTGCAGCTAAAAGGATCTTGAGATACTTGCAAGGTACTACCGAGTTTGGTTTGTTTTACAAGAGTGGAAACGAAGCTGGTTTAGTTGGCTTCACATATAGTGATTATGCCGGAGATCTTGACGATAGAAGGAGTACTTCGGGCTATGTCTTTCTTTTAAGTTCAGCAGCGGTTTCGTGGTCGTCCAAGAAGCAGTCCATTGTCATGTTGTCGACGACCGAAGCAAAATATGTTGCTGCTTTAGCATGTGGTTCGCAAGTAATTTGGGTTAGGAAAATTCTTGAAGAGCTCAAGTGTGAAGATCAAGGTCCTACTACAATTTATTGTGATAATAGTTCTGCAATCAAGCTCTCCAAAAATCCGGTTCTCCGTGGAAGAAGTAAACATATTGACGTGCGATACCATTTCTTGAGAGATCTCACGGAGAATGGGACGCTTGAGCTGATTTTTTATAGAAGTAAAGATCAAGTTGCTGACTTGTTTACTCTCTCAAATATCCAATATTCTCAAAGTTAAGAGCCTTGCTTGGAGTCTGCGGGTTGAAGAATCAAGTATGAAGTGAAGTTTTAGTTTAAACTGATATTTCAATCATCAGTTTAAGGGAGGGTTTGTTGAATAATATAGCTTGGACTTACTAACCAAGTCTTTATATTCCTGATATTCAGGAGTTCATTAGTTGAGTTTGTTCCTATTTCTTAGTTAGTAGCCTCTCTTTGGAATAGTTTGTTATTTGATTGTTTTTGCCTATAAATAGGCTTTAGCTAATGAAGTAATTTATGCTTTCCAAAACTCTTCTTCTTATTACTTTGATTGGTATTAGCAAATATCATCGAACAATTCCTCTATTTCTTCATCCTCCTCCTCTCTACCACCATTCCCTCTTCACAATGCAACAACCAAACCGATCTCGAAGCTCTCCTCGCCTTCAAGAAATCCATACACGACAATCCTCTTGACTCTTTGAGTTCATGGAACGAAACAACGCCTTTCTCTTTCCCTGAGGTCTCGAGGCCTCGTGGGATCGCTTTCATCCCACATAGGTAACCTTTATTTCCTCAGAACCATCATTTTGAAAAACAACACCTTCCACGGGCCGATCCCTCAGGAGATTGGCCGACTAAAAAGGCTTAAAAAGATCGAGTTTAGTAACAACTCCTTCGGAGGCGGGATTTTAACAAACCTATCACACTGTACAAATCTTTATTACTTGAATTTGATCGATAATGAGCTCACCGGAGCCATAGTCTCCGAGCTAAGCTCTCTTGCTAATCTCCAAGACTTAGGCTTGGGGAAGAACATGTTGTCGGGGACTATACCACCGTTCCTGGGAAATCTTACGAGTCTAATCCAACTCTCATTGGGAGATTGCTACTTCCAGGGAGAGATCCCGGAGTCGCTCTCTCAACTTAATAGGCTGTTGCTCCTAGTTTTGGGACCCAACAACCTCACCGGTCAGATTCCATCCACTCTCAATAACCTTTCAAGTATCCTACTTCTTGGATTAGATTCGAACCGACTCCATGGAACCATACCTTCCTTTACGTTTCCCAAGTTGTGGGATCTTCGTTTAAGCGACACTCATTTCACCGGAGCTCTTCCGGCTTCGTTGTCTAATTGCACACAGATGGAAATGCTGCAAGTGTATTCCAACGATCTCACCGGAAATATGATAGACCTAACAAGGCTTTCATCTCTAGAAGTACTTTCTGTTAGATCTAACCAATTCAGTGGAGATATTCAAACTATTTCATCATCCCTTACAAACTCCACCTGCCTTAGAGTGTTGCAGTTGATACGTAACAACTTCAGCGGTTCGTTCCCGGATTCCATTGGCAATCTTTCCAAGAACTTAGTTCGACTGTCGATAAGTCAGAATCCGTTAAGTGGAAGAATTCCATCTAGTATTGGAAACCTCGTCGCTCTCACTGCTTCAGAGGCTGCAGGAAACAATCTTGAAGGTCCTATCCCTGCCTCAATTGGGAAGCTTCATAAGCTGCAAAGAATCATTGTTTGGCAACTTGACTTTGTTGAACCAAGTCTTCTTGCAGAAAACCAATCTCTTGGGGAGTATACCTACAAGCCTAGGAAACTGTAGCAACTTGTTGGCCTTAGATCTTTCATGGAAAAATCTCAACGGTTCAATTCCCTCGGAAGTGTTTCGCTCAAATATAACCTTAAGTACGTGGCGTTGTTTAGACCAGACCCACTGTCCGATAAAGGGATTCAGTAACGGGCACGAGGAATATTTCCAGCCGATATACTTAAAGGAATGTGTCGTGCTTAGTGAACTATACTACTCGCAATTTGGACGAGATCATTGTTATTAATGTGATTAAGCATAACCCAAGTCGTATTCTCAAGGAAGGCTAAACAGGGCTTCATTCACGTTGAAGAACAGGAAAGCAGTAAAAGAATAGGGGGTTTTGACTTTTAACTACTCTAATTAATTAACTAGGCAAGAAGGATTAAAGGAATATAAATGCGAATTATCTAGGCAAGAATGAAGAAAACAATTAAGTCCTATTTCTAAGAACGAATAATTAAATAAACGATTAAACCCTAAGTCTAAGAACGAAGAATTAAAGAAACGAAATCTAAACATGTCTTGAATTGATTAATTAACATGATTGAAAGGTTTGTATTAATGGTTTGATAATTATTCAAAATAAAGCACGAAGAACAAGAATGCATAAAACAGAAGAAGAAAGCAATAAAGAACTCAAGGTAAAAAAAAAGTAATACTGAATTGAAATAAGTCTTCCGGGTTTGTTTCACGAATCAATCCACAACTGAATTAAAGGGGAACAAGAAATAAACTCTGGACTAAGTATTTTCTATCTTGGTCTAAACCCTAGACTAGAACTAAAAAATATATAGGAAGTCCCTCTGAAATATCACGCGTGGGCATTTAAATAGGAGAATGGATCGCGCCAGGGTAGCGCTCGCTAGGGGCCAGCGAGCGCTAACCCAATGTTCTGTCTTGGTGGAGTGCGCAGGGCCAGCGGTCGTTGGGGTGCTAGCGACCACTGGCCCCCAGTTCTGTCTTTGAGAAATACATGGGCTAGCGATCGCTAGGGGGCTAGCAACCGCTAGCCCCAATTTCTGTCCCTCCTTCGTGGCTTGGCGCAGCGAGTGCTGGGGCCTAGCACTCGCTAGGCCCCCGCTCTGTTCCTTCTCGTGCGATGAGCTATTTCTTTCTTCCTTTATTCGTCTTTTCGTCTCGTTTCTCCTCTCGAGCCTTGTTAGCTCTTAATGTCGATCTTTCACCTACAAAGTAGCAAATAACAGACCCAAGCATCAACTTGATCGATAATATCAACCAATACTAATCCAAATTACGAGAGAAACGAGACCAAAAACGTATAAAACAGGAAGTTATGAGGCTTTCCTCCATTTCTATTGGAATCGACCTCTCTCACAACTTGCTGACTGGTGCTATTCCATCAGAAGTTGGGGCTTTGAGAAATATTAAGTTGATAGGCTTATCCAACAACAGACTATCTAGAACCATTCCAACTTCATTGGCGAGTTGCGTCTTGCTTGTTCAGCTTTACCTCGGAAGCAACTCTCTCCGAGGAGAGATTCCTGACGCTCTGAGGGCTTTGAGAGGCTTACAACATATGGATCTTTCACTGAATAACTTTTCCGGGACGATCCCAAGATTTCTAGCCAAGTTTCTGTTAGAATGTGGAGAGCTACTACGTATGAAAAAGATAAACACTCAACGGAATATGGAGGAACTTGTAGACTCTATAAAATTTTGTGAGGTGTGGTACATCATTCTTTGATTCACTACAAATATTTATAGGCTCAAAATGAGACCTTTCATCTAATACCCATTAAATAAAACCCCCACTACTCTCACAATTAACACACCACTACACTCACAATAAACACCCACTAACTAGACTAATTCATCACATTTAGTGCTAATTCATACCCACTAACTCCAATATATTAAAATAGATAAATGCATAAAATAAATTCTAATTATATTTCAACACTCCCCTTTAATTTGAAATTTCCTTCTTGACTCCAAACAATTCTCTCAACCTTTGAAAGTCTTCAAACTTCAATGGTTTTGTGAAGATATCCACAACTTGATCACGTGTCTTCACATAATTAATCTCCACTTCTTTCTTGGATATATGCTCCCGAATAAAATGATACTTTGTATCAATGTGCTTGCTTCTATCATGAAATACCTGATTTTTGGCTAACGCTATAGCGGACTTGTTATCAACATATATCTCCGTCGCACCTTCTTGTGGTAAGTAGAGTTCCTCAAACAAACTTCTCAACCATATAGCATGACAAACACAAGAGGTAGCCGCAACAAACTCCGCTTCACAAGTAGACAAAGTAACAATAGGTTGTTTCTTTGAATTCCATGTAAATGCCGAATTTCCCACGAAAAACACAAATCTGGTCGTACTCTTTCTACTTTCAACATCACCGGCCCAATCACTATCGCAATATCCAACAAGCTTGAAATCATTAATAGGAGAATATAAAATTCCATAATCAATTGTACCTTTGATGTACCGAAGTATTCTTTTGGCCGCTTTTAAATGAAAAGTGGTAGGAGCTTCCATGTATCGACTAACAATTCCAACTCCAAAAAGAATATCGGGTCTTGTACACGTTAGGTACCTCAAACTTCCAACGAGACTTTTGAAGAATGTTGGACTAACTTTCTCTCCGACTTGATCGGCATGAATCTTTACTCCACACTCCACAGGGGTACCAACCACATTGCAATCTTCCATCTTAAATTTCTTAAGTATTTCTTTTGCATACCCCTCTTGTGAAATGAAAATTTCATCTTCTCTTTGTTTCACTTCAATCCCAAGATAATAAGACATCAATCCAATGTTCGTCATCTCAAATTTTTTCGCCATGGCTCTCTTAAAATCATTGAACCTCTTTGGATTGTTGCCTGTCAAAATCAAGTCATCCACATACAAACAAACAAATAATATTTCATTATTATTTATTTTGACAAACAAATCATGTTCATGTGGACACTTAGAAAAACCATTTTCTTGGAATTACGCATCAATATGATTATTCCAAGCACGGGGAGCTTGCTTTAAGCCGTAGAGAGCTTTCTTTAACTTCAACACCTTCTTCTCTTGGCCCTTAACAATGTAACCCAACGGTTGCTCAATATAGACATCTTTCTCCAAGTACCCATTTAAGAATGCGGACTTCACATCCATTTGATGAATTTTCCATTATTTTGGGCGGCAATGGAAATAAGCAAACGAATAGTCTCAAGGTGAGCAACGGGTGCAAATACCTCATCATAGTCAATTCCGGCTTTTTGCTTGTACCCTTTCATGACCAACCTTGCTTTGTACTTCTCAATCTCCCCTTTTGCATTACGCTTTATCCTATACACCCACTTCACGCCAATTGTATTTTTGTCCGCCGGTAGTGAGGTTAGCTCCCAAGTATCATTCTTGATAATTGCTCTTATTTCTTCATCCATGGCTTTCCTCCATTTCTCATCAAGAACGACATCATCATATCCTACAGGCTCCGTTTCCGTAAATAAACAAAATTGAGTAAAATCACTCAAATTTGTTACCTCTTCGGTTTCATCATACAAATCTTGTAAAGTTCTTGTTCGTCGAGGCCCTTCACTTGAAGCCGCCTCACTAGCTTGACCATCTTGCAGATTTAGCGTTGATGGTGGTGTATTGGGCTCAACCATATCTTCTTTTCCATCAATAAAAAATGGATTATAATTGTTGATTTTCTTATCAACAATCCATTCCCATGTACCTTCTTCATCAAACTCAACATCTCTACTCACAACAACTTTTTTATTGTTTGGGTTATACAATTTATAACCTTTTGAGAATTGATCATAGCCAATAAAAATATATCTTGCACTTTTATCATCGAGCTTAGCTCTTCTTTGATCGGGAACATGTGCGTAGGCAATGCTTCCAAAGACTCTCAAGTGAGAGACATTTGGCTTATGACCACCCCAAACTTCTTGTGGTGTTGCTTCACCCACACTTTTTGTGTAGCAACGATTCATCAAGTAGACGGCGCATGAAACGGCTTTGGCCCACAACTCATTCGGCATGTTCTTACTCTTCAACATACTCCTTGCCATGTTGAGAACTGTCCGATTCTTTCTCTCCGCCACTCCATTTTGTTGAGGTGTATATGGAGTGGTCATTGGACGCCAAATGCCATTCTCCTCACAAAAATCTTTGAATTGATTCGAGGTGTACTCTCCCCCTCTATCGGATCGAAGCGCCTTAATTTGGTATCCACTTTGTTTCTCCACCATCACTTTAAACTTCTTGAAAGTTTCAAACACCTCCGACTTCTCCTTTAAAAAATACACCCATGTCTTGCGAGAATAATCATCAATAAAAATTAAAAAATAATTATTCTCACCAAGTGATGATGGCTTGATTGGACCGCACACATCCGAGTGTATCAACTCCAATGGATGTTGAGATCTTGTCAAAGACTCATTTGGAAAACTCTTTCGTGCTTGCTTGCCAAGAAGACACCCTTCACAAAATTGATTTGGAAGATTTATGTTCGGCAAGCCTTTCACCATGCCTCCTTTGCTCATTTTTGTAAGACCATCAAAGTTTAAGTGACCAAATCTCATATGCCACAACCATGAATTATCCTTATAACAAGACTTCAAACACATAGGAATGTCATTTTGAATGTTTAACAAAAACATTCTATTCTTTGTCATTGGCACATTTGCTACTAATCTACCATTTTCATCTTTCATGGTTAGACTCTTATCCTTCAAGCGAATATCATAATTTTTCTCCAAAAGTTGTCCTAAACTTAAAATGTTACTTTTCATATCCGGGACATAAGTAACATTGGAGATAAATTGATGACTTCCATCCTTCAAACGAATTAAAACGGTACATTTTCCTTTAACTTGAACTTTTGAGGAGTCTCCAAAAGTGATATATCCACTAATGGAATCATCAAACTCCACAAAAAATCTCTTTCTCCACAAATGTGACAACTTGCGCCGGAATCAAGGTACCACCGATTCTCCTCCTCTTGATTAGTTTTGCACGCAAGAAGCAAAGTGGGACCTCCATCATCTTTTTTGCTATCTTCATTGGTCTCCATGAAATTATTTGCCTCCTCCACATCGTGCCAACATTCCCAAGCAAAATGACAAAATCGATGACAATTATAACATTCAATATTCGATTTGTCATACCTTGCTTGGTTTGATTTCGAACCTCCACCTCTTTGGCCTCTACTTTGACCACGACCCCTTCCACCATGGTTAGAACCTTGGTGTTGTTCATTATTTCTATCACCTCGTCCACCTCGTCCTCCTCTTCCACAACCTCGTCCTTGACCACGACCTCTTCCACGTCCTCTACCTCTTTGAGATAGGTTGGAACTTGTCTCCTTGTCATTCAAGGAGAGCTTTGCTTTCAATACTTGCTCCACCGTTTCTTGTATCGACCTCTTCAACCTTTCTTCACGGGCTTGTAATGAGCCCGCAAGCTCATCAACGGACAAGGTGTCCAAATCTTTGGACTCTTCTATTGCAACAACCACATAGTTAAATTTTGGATCTAAAGATCTCAAAATTTTCCCAACAACGCGATCATCTTTTAGATCATCGCCATATCTTTTCATTTGGTTTGTAATGGCCAACACCCTTGAAATATAATCCAAAACGGATTCGGATTCTTTCATACGTAGAGATTCAAACTCCTCATGCAATGTTTGGAGCCGCACCTTCTTCACTCGATCAACTCCTTTGAAAGAAGCTTGGAGAATATCCCATGCTTCTTTGGAGGTTGTTGCTCCGGCAACCTTCTCGAACATCTTTTCATCCAAACCTTGATGGATGAGTGTGAGCGCCTTTTGGTCCTTTTTCCTTGAGGATCCATCGGTAGCAACAACGCCATCGTTAATGACGTCCCACACTTCATAGGCTCCAAGCAAAGCCTTCATTCTTATGCACCAATTTTCATAATTTTCTTTGGTGAGTGATGAAACTACGAAAGGTGTTTCACTCGTCATTTTTTTTCTCAAACTTTTCTAACTCAAACAAAGCTAAGCTCTGATACCACTTTGTTAGAATGTAGAGAGCTACTACGTATGAAAAAGATAAACACTCAACGGAATATGGAAGAACTTTTAGACTCTATAAAATTTTGTGAGGTGTGGTACATCATTCTTTGATTCACTACAAATATTTATAGGCTCAAAATGAGACCTTTCATCTAATACCCATTAAACAAAACCCCCACTACTCTCACAATTAACACACCACTACACTCACAATAAACACCCACTAACTAGACTAATTCATCACATTTAGTGCTAATTCATACCCACTAACTCAAATATATTAAAATAGATAAATGCATAAAATAAATTCTAATTATATTTCAACAGTTTCGTCTCATATATCTCAACCTTTCTTTCAATGCCTTCCAAGGCGAAGTCCCTATTCTGGGAGTTTTTGAAAATGAGAGTGCAATATCGCTCACAGGAAACCACGGCTTGTGTGGAGGTATTGCGATCCTTAATCTTCCTTCTTGCTCATTGCCAAATTCCAACAAGAAAGATTTAAGTAAAATCTTGATTCCAACTGCTGTTGCTAGTGCCATTTGCCTCGTGCTCTTAGCGTGCTTCTGTGTGATCATGCACAGAAGACGAACTCTGCAAAAAGTTGGAACACCCGATGCTATATTCGATGGTCCGAAATTTTTGAGGGTATCATATGCAGATCTCTTGACTGCCACGGGTGGATTCTTGGAGTCGAATCTATTAGGGGCAGGGAGATTCGGATCTGTGTACCGAGGAACTATCATCAACGATGATCACAATGATGAGAGAGTTGTGGCGGTGAAGGTGCTTAATCTCAACGTCAGAGGAGCTTATAAAAGTTTGGCAACGGAATGCAATGCATTGGGAGGCATCAGACATCGGAATCTGTTAAAGATTACAAGCGTGTGCGACAGCATTGATTTTCAAGGGAATGATTTCAAGGCATTGGTGTACGAGTTTATGGCCAACGGGAGTCTCGAGAAGTGGCTGCATAGGAGTTTTGAGGAACAAGGCATAATGTTTCTCACTGCAGTTCAGAGGCTTGATATTGCTATTGGTATTGCATCTGCAGTTGAGTACCTGCATTGTGGTAGTGACTCCACAGTTATTCATGGAGATTTGAAGCCGAGTAACATTCTTTTGGATCAAGACATGGTTGTCCACGTCGGTGATTTTGGATTAGCCAAAATTATTACAAGCATTTCTCAGAACTTGACATCATCAGAGGAAAGCAGTTCAATCGCAATCAAGGGTACCATAGGCTACATACCTCCAGGTTATAAACTTCCTACTATTTCAATTATTATCATTTATTTTATGTGTAAAACTAAGTATACCTACCTATATATGTGCGCAGAATATGGGATGAAACGGCGTGGTATCAACTGAAGGGGATGCATATAGTTACCGGATTCTTTTACTCGAGATGTTCACGAACAAAAGGCCCACGAGTGATGATGAATTCGAAGGGCACGTAAATCTCCAAGATTTCGTTAGCAATGCCTTACCAAACCGCATGATGGAAGTAGTGAGATGCTCAAAGAAACTTCCTAGAGATCGCATGTCAATGACACAAGTTGTTAATGAACTTAAAATGATAAGAAATTTTTTGTAGTTAATAGGTAGTAAGATATGTATCCGTGTCTTGTAACTATTTCTTTGGTATTTTTGAGTACCTATTGTCTTAAATATTTACTAGAAATTTCTTTTTCTTTTTTTTTTTCTTTTTTTTAATCTTTGTGCTCTTTTACACATTTGGAGTTGTTTGGTTAGAAATTTAAAAGATTAATCTATTAAAAGATAAAAAAAATTGTAATCACTTTATTTTATTAATAATAATCTACTTTCACTAAAATTCTGCGAATTTCTTGATCAAAATTAGTTATTATTATTGGAAAAGAGGGAGTAATATTTAAATTTGTCATCTTTTAGTTTAATGTCATTCCAATTTGGTTAAACTTTCTATATTTCTTTGCACATTAATTAGTTTAATATAATTATTACCAAATGAAAGAATTTTATGTTTATTACATTTAGGGATGTCAACTGTCGGTTTTTGAGCTAACTCATCGTGCTAATCGAGTTAGACTGTTTACGAAAATGTTTAATACATACGAATATTATTATGATTCTATATTTGTAAAATGTATTATAATTATTTTTATTAAGAGATTGATTAACTAGTATATGTATAATAAATTCAATTTTTTCATTGAAAATTAAATATATTCTGCACATGTTTTTTCATTTAATTAATATGATCAATCCACTCGATTTTTAGGCTAGCATTATCGGGTTTGAGTTGGTGTTTTCAGTTCAACTCATTTGGACTAAAAAATATTTTAGGTTTTAAATTTTTGACTCTAATTCTCTTCAATTTTGAATTAGTTTTCAAGCCAACTCGCAGTTTTAGACTAAATTGACATCCAGAAAGTTCTATTTTGGTATTTCTCTTTCCAACAATTATGCATGAAAGCATTTTATTCAAACTTGATTTCAACAAAAGTAACACAACTTCTATTTTTTGTACTACCTGACAAAACTTCAACAAAATAAAACATACAACACATTGATCTCAGCCAGCAACATCTAGAAGTAATCGAGCTGAGCTAGACTCAAGTTATCCTATAACCAACTCGCTCCGCCACCAACACACCCCCCACCCCCACCCCCACCCCCCACACACACACCTCGTGGCCTTAGCGACGACGGGCACCGCGTGTATTTACGAGAAAAACATCTCTTATCTTTTTAAGTTCATTAACAACTTGTGGCATCGACATACGATCACTAGGGAGTTCGTTTGAGCATCTCACCCCGATCCTCAAAATCGAAACAATGCAATCCCAATACTTGTCACCTTCGTCAAGTTCTTGAAACAGAAGCGAATCCACTACTTCCATCACGCGGTTTGGTAAGGCATTGCTAACGAAATCTTGAAGATTTACATGCCCTTCGAATTCATCATCACTCGTCGGTCTTTTGTTCGTGAACATCTCGAGTAAAAGAATCCCGTAACTGTATGCATCTCCTTTTGTTGATACCACATCATTCATCCCATATTCTGCACACATACATCTCTTATCTCTTAATTAACTATATAAAAGTGTCTTGTTTGCAAAGTATGATTTACCAAATATACTCTTATCATATATATAATGAATTTATTTATAAAAATTATTAATTACTAGTATACAAAAATAGGCAAACCTTGGGTTAGTAAATAAATAAATAACAAACTAAAGTAGTTATAAAAGTTGACCTGGAGCAATGTAGCCTATGGTACCCTTGATTGCAATCGAACTGCTTCCCTCTGCTAATGACAAGTTGAGTGAAATGCTTGAAATAATTTTGGCCAATCCGAAATCTCCGACGTGAGCAACCATGTCTTGATCCAAAAGAATATTACTCGGCTTCAAATCTCCATGAATAACTGTGGAGTTAGTACCACAATGCAAGTACTCAACCGCAGATGCAATATCAAGAGCAATATTAAGTCTCTGAATAGCACTAAGAAATATCGTGCCTCGTTCTATAAAACTCCGATGCAGCCAATTCTCGAGGCTCCCGTTGACCATAAACTCGTACACCAATGCCTTGAAATCATTCCCTTGATTATCAATGCTGTCGCAGACGCTCACGATCTTGAGAAGATTTCGATGTCGTATGCCTCTCAGTGCATTGCATTCTGATGCCAAGCTTTTATAAGCTCCTTTGATGTTGAGATCAAGCACTTTCACTGCCACAATACTCTCCTCATGACCACCATCATTGATAATAGTTCCTCTATACACAGATCCAAATCTCCCCGCCCCAAGTAGATTCGACTCCAAGAATCCACCAGTGGCAGTCAAGAGATCTGCATAAGACAGCCTCAAGAACTCCGGCCCCTCAAATACGGCCACGGGCGTTCCGACTCGTTGCAGAGTTCGTCTTCTACACATGATCAGACCGAAACACGCTAGAAGCACGAGGCACACGACACCAGTAGCAGTTGGGATCAAGATTTTACCTAAACCCCTCTTGTCAGAAATTGGTGACGAGAAAGAAGGAAGGTTTAGTATCGCAATACCTCCACACAAGTGGTCGTTTCCTTGGAGTGAGACTGCACTTGCATTCCCAAAAACTCCCACAGTTGGGACTTCACCTTGCAACGCATTGAAAGACAGGTTGAGATACAGTATCAGTTGGAAATCGGCAAGAAATTTTGGAATCGTCCCGGAAATGTTATTACAGGAAAGATCCATATGTTCTAAGCCTTTCAAAGCAGTCAAGCCGGCCGGTATCTGTCCATGAAGAGAATTGCTCCCGAGGCCAAGCCACCCGAGTATCACGCAACTCGTGAGAGAAGTTGGAATGATTCCGGTTAATCCATTGTTGGACAACTCCATGATCTCGAGATTTCTCAAACCCCCAACTTCAGCTGGTATAGTGCCGGTCAGCATGTTGTGGGATAGATCGAGCCCGATCGAAAGGGAGGAAAGCCCCATAATTCCGGGAGGTATCGAACCATTGAGACTGTTCTCCGAAAGATACAAGGTCTGCAAGCTAGTGCAGTTGGCAAGACTTTGAGGTATACTACCAGAAAGATTGTTTCCCCACAAAACGAGGTCGTTCAAGAAAGTGAGGTTACCAAAGGACAATGGTATCTCATTTGTAAGCATGTTTTGTTCAAGGTAGATTGCTTGCAGCTTATGAAGTTTCCCGATGGAGGAAGGAATCGGACCTTGGAGATTATTGTTTTCAAGCATTAAAGAGGTGAGACCAACTAGGTTTCCAATACTAGATGGAATGCTTCCACTGAACTGATTTTGACTGAGAAACATGAAAAACAAGTCACAGGAAAGATTGCCAATGGAATCCGGCAACGAGCCGGTGAAAAGGTTATAACCTAAGTCCAAAGCTCGAAGGCGAGTTGAGTTTCCAAGGGATGACACAATAGTTTCAATATCTCCCTCCAAATGGTTATATGAAACGGCAAGGATTTCAAGAAATGGAAGCCTTGTCAAATCTATCATGTTTCCGGTGAAATTATTAGACCCTAATTGCAACCTTTTTATCATGGAGGAGTTCGAGAGCGAAGCAGGAAATGGTCCGGTGAAATGATTGGAACTTAAAGAAAGAAACGACAACTTGGGAAATATAAAGGAAGGGAGGGTTCCATGGAGTTGGTTTGAACCCAAATCAAGAATTTGGATGCTTGAGAGATTATATAGGGTGGATGGAACCGAACCGGTGAGATTGTTTGTATGCAAATTTAGGGACTGGATTCGTCGAAGCTGACCGAGGGACTCGGGAATCTCTCCTTGCAAGCCGCAATCTGTGAGTGAGAATTGGATTAACTTAGTGAGGTTTCCTATGAATGATGGGATAGTCCTCGACAACATGTTCGATCCCAACCCTAGATGTTGGAGATTAACCATAGAGCCTATCTCGGGAATTATGGCTCCGGTGAGCTCATTATCTATCAAATTCAAGTAATAAAGATTTGTACAGTGTGATAGGTTTGTTGGAATCCCGCCTCCGAAGGAGTTGTTACTAAACTCGATCTTTTTAAGCCTTCTCAGTCGGCCAATCTCCTGAGGGATCGGGCCGCGGAAGGTGTTGTTTTGCAAGATAATGGTTCTGAGGAAAGAAAGGTTACCTATGTGGGGTGAAAGCGATCCCACTAGGCCTTGAGAGCGCAAAGAAAGAGAGACGACTCTGTTTGGATGCCTTTTGCTGCACGAAACGCCGTTCCAACTGCAGAAATGCGTTGTTTTGTTCCATGACCTGAAAGCTTGGAGAGGATCGTCGTGTATGGATTTCTTGAAGGCGAGGAGAGCTTCGAGATCGATGTGGTTGTTGGATTGTGATGAGGTAATGGTGGTGGAGAGGAGGATGATGAAGAAATAGAGGAATAGAGTAATGAAAAAGGTAGGAGTGGAAGGTTTTGCCATGGTTATTTTTTGATGAGATAATAATAATACTCTTGCATGGCTTTATAGAAAGTTGATGCACAAAATTTTCCAAACAATTTAACAAAGTTCTTAAAGGTTTTCAAATTTGGGTCCATAACTTGTCAATTGGGTTAAAAGAATAGGGAAAATGGTTAAAGCTTTAAAACCCAAAATAAAATCATCTTTATAAAAATAAGTACATTATATTTTAAATTTTTTTGTTTTGATTCGTATTCTTGGCTTTACGTGTTCGCTATTTAGGGGTGAGCATGGTTCGGTTCGGTTACCGAACCGAAAAAATAATGAAAACTGAAAAAAAAAACGAACCGAAAAATATAAAATCAAAACCGAACCGAAATAACCTTGAACCGAAAAAAAACTGAACCGAAATTTTCGGTTCGGTTTCAATTAAAAACCGAAAAACCGAAACTGGAAAATATTTAATAAATAATTATTAAAAACATATTTAATAAGTAATATTTAATATATATTTATATATTTAATAAGTAATATTAATTAAATAATTATTTAATAAGTAATATTAATTAAATAATTATTTAATAAGTAATATTAAATATCTATTTATATATTTAATAAGTAATATTGATTAAATAATTATTTAATAAGTAATAATATAAATAATTATTAAATAATATGTTTCGGTTCGGTTTTCGGTATTTCGGTTTTTTTGATGTCAAAATCGAAACCGAACCGAAAAATCAAAATTTTATAAAATCAAAACCGAAACCGAACCGAATTTATCGGTTCGGCTCGGTTCGGTTCGGTTTTCGGTTTTTTTACCATTTTTGGCTCACCCCTCTATTAATGTGTTAATGCCGTGTAATACTATATAAACATACGAGTTAATATAATTTTTTTGTTTTTTTTATTATTTTATAATCCTTCAATTTCACTAATAATGATTCATTTGCTTTTTACGCGTAAACTAATTAATACTCAATAACTATGCATTACATACAAACCAATTAACACTTTTATGTATTAATATTTACCAAAAAAGAAAATGAATAATTTTTAATGGGACGTTTCAAATAGAAATACAAGTCATTATTAGAGTCGGACACAATGTATAAAATAATTATTAAACTATAATCATTAGACTCTAATTGGAAAATAAAAATTAATAAACTTCTACCAAAAAAATATTATATATTTACATGGCATGCCACATTTGTCGTGTGCACAACTACGGGCAGGGAATCATTTTCTCACATTTTATTTGGGCGACCTTCTCCGATCGTGTAACAATTTCAACTTGATCGAAAAAGATAGTTTCAGAAAAGTAAAAGAAACAATAAATTAGTGTATTTGTTTTCTACATAAGAAGTCTTGAAAAAATTATTTTTTTAATTTAGTCATCAAATTTAAACGTGTTAGCCGCTCTTCCAATAAACTTGAGTTCTTGTGAAAGAAAAGGCTTTCCACTAGTTTGAAGTCTTCTCGTATAATTTCAAGTCTCTCCTCACGCATAAATAAATACTCCATTTAAATAGGAAAAGGTGGCGACATTGGAGATAGTGGGTTTGGATTTCCTGCACTGCCGCTAAAAAGCAAAGCAGCTGCTTTGCACTCGAAGTTATACTCTTTAGGGGTGAGAATCGGGACGGATCGGAGGTACCTGTCCCGAAGTTCTGGTCCTAAAAATTTACGATTTTGTGATCCCAGTCCCAATCGAGAGTCTTGAATTCTGGAATTGAAAATTTTTAAGTTCCGATCCTAATCCGAATAAAAATATTACGAATGATTCGAATTTTCGAACGGGAATAAAATTTTCAGAACGGGTCCAAAATGTCCCAAATTTATAAAAAATAATTCGAGAAATTGAGAGTCCCGATCGAAATTCATGACTCTAAATCCCGAAAATTTTGTGACTTAGGGTGCCGAATCCTGCCAGGACCAAAAAAGTTCCAATTTTCAGTCTCAAATCCTCACACCTACTTTTATCCCATTAAAAATGATTTGATTTGAAAAAAAAAAACATTCAAAAATTTGACTAAATCAAACCACCTTTAATAGAAGAAAGGGAGCACCGTATTGATATTTTTATTCGTTCTGTTTCATTATATTTTAATCTTTTATTCTAGTTATATATTTTCATTGTATTTGTTTTGTAAGCTTTGTTTCTTTTTCTTAAATTTTTTATTACAATTGAAGTAGATAGATGTTTGCTCATTGGTCTTTTTTATGATTATAAGTTCCCGTTTTAATTATTATTATTTTACTTTGATTTAAAAAATTATAACTATTCTGATAAGATAACCATGAAGTAAGTAAAAAATATTAATTAAAAAAAATACAACAAATGTATATAAAACATTGAAATATAATACTCCTACCGACCACTACAAGATGTTTATACTTTGACCGGACACAAGTTTTAATATAATGTTTTGACTCTGTGGGAGAGTGTGTAATGAGTGTCGTTTGGATGTTTGTGGAGTGGGTAAATAATGTAAATTTAGTATAGCAATATTTTTTTTTTTCTAAAATGGCAAATTTAAATGTAAAAAATTTTCGTAGACGGATCAATATGACAAAATGTAAAGAAGTTTCGTTAACGAAAATAATAACAAAAAGAACACAACAAAAGATCGGGTTGGGCCGACCCAACACAAGTTCACCATGTTTTTTTTGGAAATCATATTGGCTAGAAGTTAATCAGGCTGCAAAATATACAACGCAACCTAACCCGAAATCTTATCTGTAGTATAAAATTTCATGGCGGGTTTGACAGATCCAAACTCATGGGGTTTTTGATCAATTTTGACGAGTTTGACCTACTCGAATTTCAATCAGACCCCAATTGTCTTGGCTCAAATCCGCCAAAATTTAATGGACGGACCGAGCCGGGTCAATTCAGAATCGTTTTGTCAGTTCTAGTGAAAATGGTGATGATAGTGGAATATATAGACAAAGTGTATAATTTGATATGCTTCAAAGGAATGAAAGAATTTGAAGTATCCACCATCATGTTTAACAACCATATTTTTTTTAAATTGATTTACATTAACGTGAAATTACATAGCCGCGTCACAGAGAACTTTGATCTGAAATCTATTATCTTAAACATTAACCTCACTACCACTAAAACAACACACTATTGCCTTGGAAATATTTAATCAAAGTTCAATGTTCCTAGTCATTTTTCAACAGTAGTAAGAAATTGTTGGGGATATTTTCTTCAAACTTGACTACAATAAAAAAGGAAAAGGCAACTTTTATTCTTTCCAAGAAAGAAAAATATAAAATTCTATTGCAAAGGTATTTTCTGGTTTTGAAATTTGATTCTGGATTAAAAGTTATAAGATTAATTTATGTGGCTTGAATTGTTTAATAATTTAAAGTCGAAGCTAAATTGTGAGAAAGTAAATTTATATGATCATTTCAATCCATCTATTACATTTAACATTTTAGCATACATATGATATCATACTTCACAATTATATCTTATCCATTTTTTAATTTATTATCAATACGCGTCAAGTGTATTAATAAATATATCGTACCGTGAAACCTCATAATCTAGTCATTCCTCTTGTAAGAGTAACATTTTGCGGAGTAAACATATCCGACCAATGTGACTGCGCTAATTCCTCCGAGCAGCCAATAGAAGTAGTCGAGATGGGCGCGATTCAAGTTGTCCGAGAACCAACTCTCGGCCCCGGCTCGACTAGTGATCAACTCGATCACGGATATCAAGAAACTGCTTAAGAAATTCCCAATACCAAATATACTAAGGTACAAAGCTAGCCCTAAGCTTTTCAACTCAATAGGAACTTGATCATAGAAGAACTCTTGAAGACCAACCATAGTGAAGACATCAGCAACACCAAGTAGCAAATATTGTGGGGCCAGCCACCACAAGTTCATTGGCACCGTCTCGTATGGCTTGTCCACGAGCCCGTGCTCATCTGCCACTGCAAGACGCTCTCGCTCAACGAGGGCTGCAATGACCATGATCAAGAAAGAGAGAAATATACCTGCACCTATTCTTTGGAGCATTGTTATCCCTGCAGGCTTCCTTGTGAAGTTCCTCGCGATCGGGACTAAAAATCGATCGTATATAGGGATGAAGGCGAGGATGGAGACGGAGATGAGAGATTGCAGCGATGCAGCTGGGATTTCGAAGCCACGAGTGAGGTGGCGATCTAGTGTAGCTCCTTGTTTGGTGAAGAGAGTTGAAGCTTGCGAAGAAACGATCGCGTACCCTAAACATGTACACCAGATCGGAACAAGCCTAAGAATTCCCCGGGCGTCGTCTATGTCCGATATGGTGCACAAGTTCCCTTTCGCGTCCGGAGGCGCAAGGATCGCCTTGTAAAGGAACCTATTACGAGTATTAGTTAGTGTATATTGCAAGTCTAAACAAGCTTTGTAAATCAAACGTGCATTAATAAAAGGTCGTTATCAAATACTCATTTGGCTCGCTTTAGTTGACTCGTTTTATTATTATGATAAACTCAGCTGAATATAAAATGTGTCAACTAAAGTGAATCGGGCAACTTACTTAAAATTGGCACTTTCACGATGTGAAAAGCCACGAGCTTCCTCTTCCACAGCCACGTCACCAGGGGAAGCTTTCCGGTTCCTTAAAGCGCCCAAAAACACCCGCCCGATTCTAAAAAATGGGTTCCTCTCATCGCTGCTGAAGCGAAAACGGTACGTGGAGGTCCCGAGCAAGAAAACAACAAGCGCAAGGCACATCAAGATGCAGGGGATTCCAAACCCAAGCTCCCAACTCAGATTTTCTTGAACATAGGCTAGAAAAGAAAGAGCTGCTAAAATACCTATGTTCATGGAAAAGTACCACCAATTGAAGAACGAGCTCTTCGCCCTGAGCTCGTCTTCGTCCAGATCATCAAACTGATCGGCTCCGAAAGCTTGCACGCACGGCTTGTGCCCGCCCTGTGCGAATGCTACTAAATACAACGAGAAGAAGAAGAAGACGACTTCGAGGAGAGGAGGAGAGCAAGGTGAGTTGTCTGTATTGCTCTTGCAGTAAGAAGAGTTTGATGAGTGAAATGCTGCTGACATAGATAAGAAGCCAAGGCTCTGTGCTTAATCACAATGCAAAAGTTAGCATATCCTTTTAGTTTAGGTATAATGAGTTTTATATCTACATTCATAGAATGACATAAATGTTTAAACTTTGAGTTCAAACCATCATATGTTTGTATGATCAAATTCAAGAAACTTCATTTAATTGCCACAAAGTTGTGATTTGTTCACTTTTTAAGAGATAAATTTAATTTCGCACTTTTGTGTCTGACGGTATATATTTTATTGTTAGAATTATTATTTTAATGAATATTTATTTAAAAAATATTATAAAATAATGAAATATAATTAACATTTATTTGATTACGGGTTGTATCCTCTTTTCCAACTCACCATCCACTATTGATATATTAACCGATTCATTTTTTTTCCATTTTTTAATTAGTAGTAAAATTTTGTACTTTATAAACACAATTCATTAAATATGATAAATCAAATGAAACTTAAACTTCATTCAATATACAATACATTTTAAGTCAAATTATTTTTTTAAAGTAGCTAAACAAATTTGTGGAAATAACAAGTATAAATTTTCAACATTTCTTTTTTAAATATATGAGCTTTAAATCATTATTTTTTTTTTCAAAATTAAAGGCTAGGACATGAATCAAATGAGCTAAATTTAACTTAAATTAAAAATGATACAAAAAGAGTTCGAAGGAGTAAATTTGTTATTAAACAAATTAACTGTAATCAAACTCCGACATTATATCTGAACTTAAATTATTTTATTTATAAAGTGTCGATTTAAATTGGATAATAAATTAATTTACGTGACTATTTAGCATATAACTTTAAACCAAATTAACACAAAATACTAAATAAAATAAACATCCAAATATCTTAGTTCAAAGTCTTCAAACTAAATTAACCAACTCAAAAACATAACAAAATCAACTGAATTTCCATAAAAAAAAATAAAATAAAATAAATAATTATTAAAGTACTGACCACTGCATAAAGCAGAGAGGCAGCAACAATGGTGCGAAATCGGCCGAGAAACGAGTCGGCGACGAAAGCACCCAAAAGGGGAAGAATCGTCGCCGTCCCGTTCCAAGCGTTGACGTTCGCCGCTGCCGCCGCCGTCGACTGCCGCAGGGGTCCACTCAAATAGCTTATCAAATTCGAGCTTATACCATAATACGCAAACCTCTCCGCCACTTCAACACCTAATTAATCACAAATGTTGCCAAATTCAAACACTCAATTTCATTCAAATCGAATTTCAACAACCAAAAAAAGGAAAAACCTCGATCGATTGTGCGTACTTATGATGTATGAGGCAGATTTCCAGCTACCGGTTTTCGAGCGGCTCGCCGGTCGGCCTTTGAAGTCGGCGGCGCCGGTGACGGAGTCGTTTAGCAACGCCGCCTCTGCTTCCGACGCGGCACTGCCGGTCATCACTGTAATTCCCATTCTCTCTCTCTCTCTCTCTAAATAATTTGGGGGGTTTGAGCGGTGATTAAATAGTGGATTTTGTGATGCTACGTAACAACTAAACTAGTAACTTGCAACAGCATAATTTATTGACGTTGATTTCCACTCTTTCAAAGTAGAAGTATTAAATAAAAGAGTTGGCTTTTACTTTAAATATGAGCTATTCCAATTTCCATCACATTAAATATATGTAGAATATTATATTTTTGAGATATGATATATAAATTGAACTCGCATACCATGCATCATTATTGCTTTGTAAGTTGGGGTGCAATAGTTTCCTTTACAGGAGCTATTCATCCTTCCCGAACGGAGCATACAACTCTTTGTTGTACTGCGCTCTTTAAGTGTACTTGTTTCCCCTTCTTTCTTAATCTGAAAAGTCTTTGTGAAATAACTCCAATGAGAAGAAAAAAGAAGGCGTTGTAAGACCCTCCTGGCCCAACCCTAGACACTCTAAGATCTTTTTCCAAACTTGCTCCCATTTCGAATCAAGAGATAGATAAATAGACATATCTCATTGCACTGATCGGGGGCGATTGGTTCGGTATTGGTTAACAAAGTTATTCGGAATCGAAAAAGTAAATTTTTTAGGTATCAAGCACCGGGTTCTTTATTATGCTGGTTAATCAATTTCCAATTGGTTCAGTACTGATTTTTTCTGAGAATTGATTAAGGAACCGATTTTTTTTAATATTATATCTTTTATTTAATATTTCTAAAATATCAATATTTAAACTAATAATAATTCGAATTAATATTTTCTAACAATAATTCGATATAAATATATTTAAATTTAATATGATAAATATTTTATAAAATTAGATCCATAAACCTCTATTATTATTTTGTATGAATACATATCCATAAACCCTTATTATTATTTTTGAAATCTTAAACATACTAGATATAATTTAGATCCAACTTTCGATTCACTTGTGTAATTCGGGCGGTTTGGAGAATCACCACAATTTCTCTCCTCAAGAAACCATACATCCCTTATCAGCAGTGTATATGGACAACTATCTCGCACATGTTTAGGTTCGACCTTAGCTAGTGATCCAGATTGTTTCCCTCCTACAATGAAGTTTATTCCCCATGGTCTCATGCCAACCTTGACCTATGTAATTTTAAGGTCATATCTAGTATTCAGAATTTTTCTCAATTTGGTACCGCTCTCGCAGCCTACATTGAAATAATGCTTTACTCTTAGATGTCTAATTGATTGTTGCACCTCAACACATTCCTAGGAGTACCAAGAAATTTATATGCATCTGTCATCCCTGGATGCACGTGCATGTGGTTCAATCTACTCAAGTGAGATAATCTATTGTCTACGTGTTTAATCTTCTATTTTATTAATACGAGAATGACACATGATATTATTATAATTCAAAATTTAGAATATATATTTTAAAATTTAAATAATTGATTATATGATATGTCAACAAGATATATATATATATATATATATATATTTATTTATTGCAATCTACAACTAAAATAGGTTTTGTGGAGCCCACAACTTCAAGAAAATACAAACATGTGTGCAATTTCACGTGGATAATAACTTACTCAAAACAATTTGATTAATCATCATAACACATGCAAATCAATCTTTCATTTTCTTTGTCATGTGGGAGAGATTGAATGATTACTAATAATATTATTATTGATACTTAATGATGATGATAATGTAATCATAATGGTATGAAAAATTCAAACGCAAGGGATTTTATCAAGTTACATAAAAGACAAGATGAGTTATTACGTATCCCATACTACAAGATTATATATAGTTAATAGTTTAGCAAGTGAAGAAATTTCTTAATCAATTGTCATGTCCACGTTTAACAAAACTTTTCATGACTTGTTTGTTTACATATTTTGGGAAGTTGTTGACTTCATGACCTCATGAGAAAGAGAAAGAGAGAATTATTAAATTTTACACATGATACAAGTGATTATTTGTTTAATGCAATGATTTTTTCTTAATTATTTTCATAATGTCTAATTAATTTTGAGATTTACAATAACTTAGTTACAATCTTTGGGGGAGGATCGATTCAGGATTCAGATCAATTTTTTGGATTTGGATCCTTCAAATTTTAAACTCGGTGAATTCGGAGAAGATGTGAAGCTCTTAAATTGCTTACAATATTGGAGTTGGATTTCAAATACTATTTTTATATTGATTTTTTTTCTTCTTTGTCCCTCATTATTATTATTATTAAAAATTTATATTAAATTTAAATTATAAAATTGTTTCATGAAAGAATCGAACCCAATACCTATTGCTTGGACATTTTTTGTGAACGGGAATATTAAATGAGGAATTAGACAAGAAAAGTAACAAGTATGTGCCAATAAACTCAATCAAATATAATAAGATAGGTATGTTCAGTACATGTTGGTACTGTGTGTTATATTCAAATTTAACCTGAATTTAATAGAAATTAAATGATAATAAGTCAAAGTATCAAGGGATCTAACAATAAAGGACAATCAGTGACACTTTCGAATCCTGGACCCCTTGCCGAGTCTCTAAAATGTTGTTTGCACAATTTTTTCATGAATTAATAGCAATTAAGTATTCACAACATTTAAACGATAACAAATCGTGTATACGGTAAAAATATTAATAATTAAGTTACCGTAGCGTAACGAACTTCCAACTTGTGAACTTGAGTACTTACATCCAGCTCTTGACAACAAAAGAAGATGGAAAGGTTAGGGATGACAATCAGGTGTGGCGGGTATCGATAATAATTATCCATACTCATACCCACGAAATAAATGGATATTAAATTCTACCCACGAAGGTATCCGTGAATATTAAAATTACCCAAACCCACTACCCGCGGATACCCACGAACCCACCACTATCCGATACCCGCAACCCACCACTCATTGGATACCCATTGACCCACCACTCGTGGGTATCCATCACCCACAAAATATATAATTTCAATAATTAAGATATATTCGATATATTTTTTGGTGAGAATCATATATAATTTTATATAAAAAATAGATAATTATGATTAATATTAGGTGGATATGTGAGTTTTTTGCGGATATCTCACGGGTATTTAATGGGTATTTCGTGGGTAAATTTTCGCGGGTATATGAGTTTCGCGGGTATGGATAGTTAATATCTATACACGTACCTACGAACTAAATGGATACTAAATTCTACTCATGAAATTACCCGTGGATATCAAATGTCTCTCAAACCCACACCTATTAGGATCGGATACCCGTAGATATCGGGTACCCGCGGATAAATTGCTATCCCTAGGAAAGGTAGTGAAGAAAACATGAGGTGGGTCCATTTAGGACTAGTCAACACACACACATATATGCTCCCTTCGTCTCACTAAGCATGACACATTTTTTTTCCGGCACAGTTATTAATGAGAATGTATAAAGTAGTGTAAGAGTGAAAAAGATTGTAGGATCACATCTTTTTGGAAGGGATAACTTTTACTATTTTTAGAATTTGTCAAGTTTAGTGGACGTCCCAATAAGGAAAGTGTGTCATGTTTAATGGGACGGAAGGAGTATATCATTACAATTGGGCCCAATATAAGGTGTTAAAATTACAAAGCCCGATAAATGGCCCAAATTTAGGCAGGTACGAATTGATTTTTTGGTCAATCTATATGGCTTGCTTTTTCCTCAGGCCTATGGACACGTGTGATGATATTTAGTGTCTCACTTTTTGTGTTCCACACTAGGGCTGTCAAAATTTACCGAAAAAACGGTATACCGTACTTACCGTACCGAAAAATACCGTAAAATACCGAATATAAGGTATACCGAAATTTTTGGTAAGGTATCATACCGTACCGAACTTTTAGGTAAGGTAAAAGTATAATTTTTCCAAATACCGAGGTATACTTTCATATACCGTACCGCGGTATATACCGAAAAAATTGGTATATACCGTTATTTTGGTATATATCGATATATATATATATACACATATATTTATAATATTACATGTACATATATATTCGATTTGACTTATAAGAAAATTGTTTATTCATAAATTATGAATTATAATTAATAAATATGAATGACAAACTACAAAAACATGTGAATTTATTGATAATTAAAAAGATTGAACAATAACTTATATACTACTTATTATCTTAAATAATAACGATAAACTAATATATATATATATATATATATTGTTACATAACTAAATAATTATGATATAATTAGACGATCTATTAGTTACTAAATATAATATAAGTTGTAATATATAATTAATGAAAATATATTATTATTTTTATAATATATCATACATAAATGATCAAATTAATTATAATTATATGCCTAAATCTAGTTAATTAGTTATATGAAAATACAATAATATAGTTAGTTAATATATTGTAATTAATTATATGATATTAGTGGTTTATCTCATAAGTTATGTTATTAAAAAATAATACTTTATGTTTTTTATATGTTAGACCTTGTTTAAGGTGATTTTCATTATAAATAAATTCTGGTATATCGCAAAAAAAAAGGTATATCGAATTAAGGTAAGATATACCGAAAGTAAATAAGTTTTGGTATATCGTGTAAGAAAGGTATACCGAAGTAAGGTAAGGTATATCGAAAATAAGGTAAGGTATAGGTATGTAAAAATGTCATACCGAAAGTAAGGTATACCGAACTAAGGTATACCGAAAAGTATGGTAAGGTAACAGTATGAAATTTTTCATACCGAAGGTAAAGGTAATGTATAAGGTATGACAATTTTAGTAAGGTATACCGTACCGTGACACCCCTATTCCACACAACACATGACAAGAAAAAAATAATTCAATTTTATATACTCTAGTTTAACCTTATACCACATAATATCATGAATCATCACTCTCCAAATAGGGTATATAATTATTTTTTAAGTTTTAATTTATTTTTTAATTGATTTTCAAAGTTAATAAATTTAAAAAGTTTTTAGAAAAACTTAATTTGTTCAAATAATATTAGTTATGATTCAATATATTTTAAGACATTTTTTATTTAAAAAATTAATTAAAATAATAAATTTAATTGTGGTATAAGAAATATTGGATCTCGAACCAATAAACAATGACCTTCTTTGGACAATCTTGCTCTTAATTAAACAAGCACACCAACACACGGACTTCTTTTATTTTTCTTATCCACCACCTTAGCCGCCGCCTCCGCCGCCGTCAACGCCACCAACACCTCTCTCTCTCTATATCATATATTAAAAATCGAAATCAACCCACTCTCTCTCCGCCTTCCTCCTCCGCCATTGATGTGCTGTCATGTCATATCGAAATTCATTCATCATTCCGGCCAACTGTTTGAAGAAAGTCCACAATGAACTTTCAAATATCAACACGTATAGCTTCATGGAGCTCAATATTAAATCAATGGCAATGGGATACCCGCAGGCTTGATTTGTAATTGTTTCTATTACAAGTGGATAGTTTTATGGTGTATTTTGAGGAATACAACTAAACTAATTGCATTCAATGAATGATTTGTACAGACTGCAGAGAGGAGTTTTGCAATACACGTACAAGTATTCAAGTAATGTGCAACAGAGTCAACTATAGTCTACAGAATCAATTCAAAATAAAAAGGCATCTTGTTGCATGCTGTTATTTAAGATTGCTCCTACCAAAGCATAATATTATATATACTTCTCATCAATTTCTCTCTTTTGCAGGCAACAACACTTTGCTACTTCCATTTTACATTTTAATTCGTTTCTTTTTCTTTCAAAAAGAAAAGAAGAAAAAATCAGAATGGCAGCTTATGCAGGATTAGCCTCTCTGATGAATAATACTGATAACATAATGATCCATCCTTTACTTTCTTCTTCATTCGACAAGAAGCAGATCCAATCCCTTCTCATAAAGGCTGATGACTTGCTCGAATTCATTAAGAGGAACAACTGCCGAGGAGGAGGAGGAGGAGTTATTAGCATAGAAGAAGTCGATGATTTGGAGAGACTGATTGCATCTACAGCTCATGCTTCTGAAGATGTGATCGAATCTCACATCGTCGATCAACTTCATGCTCTATCCAATCAACCATGCCTCGATTCTTTCGTTGAAGGTTGCAAAGAAGCAGAATATATTGATCTGCAACAAGTACTTAAAAGACATGGATGATGTCACTAAGAAGGCTGCTGAGGTGGAGCAGAAATGGCGACAGAGAGAGGCGGAGGCAGTGGCTGAGGAGAAGGAGTAACCACTTTTTACCACCGGAGAGACTGCTGCGGTGGGACTTAAAGAAGACATGAACTGGCTTATTGAAGAGCTCGCCCTGCATGATGAGAAATAACTTCTTGTCATCTCGGTTGATGGTATGGGCGGTTCTGGTAAGACTACTCTTGCCCACCACAATCTCTTTCATCATCCCTATATCAAGAAAAACTTTTTCATTCGTGCTTGGGCTACTGTTTCTCAACAATACAGTGCTCAAGAAATCTTTAAACAACTTCTTTCGGGAATAGGGAAGTTCGATGACGAAAGAAAGTTAGGACTGAAATTGCATCAAACTTTATATAGTAGAAAATATTTGATTGTAATAGATGACATATGGAGTGTCAAAGCTTGGGATGAAGTGAAGAACTTCTTCCCCAAAAACGGAAATGGAAGTCGGATTGTTTTAACCACTAGGCTTTCCGATGTGGCTAGTCATTGTGGCTCTAGGTCTCTCTTTACTATAAAACCTCTAGATGAGAATAAGAGTTGAGAATGTTTTGTGAAAGGCATTCCAACAAGATAATTGCCCTATTCCTGACCTAGTGAGAGTTGGAAAGGAGATTGTTAGGTTGTGTAAAGGACTTCCCTTGTCGATTGTTGTGATCGGAGGGCTTCTTCTAAAGTCACCTAAGACTGTAGGATTCTGGGAGGATTTTGCCAAAAGTATGAAGTCGAGTCCTAATTCGAAAGAGAAACAATAGAGCTTAGATGTACTATCCTTAAGCTACAACCATTTGCCACCTCATTTGAAGTCTTGTTTTCTCTACATGGGAGTTTTCGAGGAGGATTCCGAGATTCGTGTCTCGCAAATCATTAACCTATGGGTTGCAGAGGGATTTGTAAGACCAGATGGTATTAAGGTCTTGGAAGAGATTGCAGAGGATTACGTAAACGATCTCGTTAGCAGAAATCTAGTGATCGTTCACAAAGCCCGTAAGAATGGGAAAATAGGATCTTGTCGTCTTCATGATATGTTGAGAGACTTGTGCATAAAATTAGCCGAACACCAAAATATTTTCCTCGTGACTAAACAGGGGACTGAGCGCCGCTTTGTTGCTAAAAATTCTGTGTTAACGGGAATAAACCCACTCTTACGCTTGATCACAGTTGATTATATTGAGGATGATGACTTTGAGCAGCTATGCACATATAGACTGTTGAGAGTTTTGCATAAATGCTCGTCTTCTTCACCATCAGATGATCAATTGTTATATAAGAACAACATTAACTTGCGCTACCTTGCTTATGACTATCCTAATTCGATACCTCTTATATGGAATCTCCAAACACTAATCATTGACCGTGCTTATGAGGTTCTTATTGCGCAGATTGGGATTTGGAAGATGCAACAACTGAGGCATCTCAAGTGCGGCCGCTTTGACATTTATCTTCCGGATCCTCCTCCGAGCAACAACGGACAAGATTGCTTGAACAACCTACAGACGCTTACGAAGGTAGTGAATCTGAGATTGAGTGAGGAAGTGTGTGCAATGATCCCCAACATCAAGAAATTGCATTTGCTTTATGATAGTGAGTCTTATGGATACGATTATACTTTGAGCGAGTGTCTGCAAAATCTTGATCGCTTGCATAAACTCGAATCCCTCAAGTTTACAATGGAATCAGATACATCATATGATGGGATTCTTAGTAATAAACTTGCATTCGCAAGTAGGCTTAACAAGTTGTCTTTGAGTGGATCTCAACTTGATTGGGATGATTTGAGAATGATTGGATCTCAACCCCAAGTTCTTGAGCTAGGAATGTACTCTGTTACAAGAGGAACAAGGTGGAGTCCTATTAATGACCAATTTCTTCACCTCAAATTCTTGGTGTGACCTACATGATTGGGATGCAGACAACTCTCATTTCCCGGTTCTTGAGAAACTCGTTCTTGAAAAGTGTGGAATTTGAAGGAGATACCAGTCGAAATCGGGGAAATTCCAACGCTTAGGCTCATTAGTGTTGATAGATGCGATAATGAGGTCGCGATTTCTGCACTTAAAATAAAGGAAGAACGTCTTGAGAATCAGAACAATGACGCCCTTCTATTTCAACTCGGGATTTATCCACAAGAAGAGAAGGAATTCAGAGAAATGATGGAAAAAGAGGGGCTCACAATCAACAATATTCAATCGAGTTTTGAGGAATTTTGATTTTTTTTTTTTCAATTTGTATCGTATGATTTCATTTCACTCTCAATAGTCAGTGTATTTACTCAATCCCCCTATTATTTTGTGAATGAATAATTTGTTTCTCAGACTTGCAACAACTATATCTATAAATTTCAATAATTTTGCATTCATTTTTATTTTGAAATACTCCCTCCATCCGTCCATGAAACATGTTCCTAATTTGACCCGGTGCATGTTTTAATGTAGTGCTTTTGACTTTAATGATGATATGTAGTGAGTGAAATAAGGATCTCACTTGATATATTGTTTTAAATTGTGTTGTAAGTAGTTAGTGGATTTTGGGTTCCACTTAATATATTATATTAAATTGAGTTGTGCGTAGAGAGTGTTGTGAGTCCACTTATTATAAATGGAAAGTTTAAGTTTTGAGGACGGACTAAAATGGTAAAATAGGAAGAAGTTTGGTGGAGGGAGTGCATGATATTATTTGGTAACTATTCATTAATATAATAAAATATAAAGAAAACAAACATGTATAAGTTAAACTCAATATGATATTTCAATTTAGTTTTTCTCATGTCGTCCATTATTTTCATATTGATGATTATTTGATTTATTAAAAAGGAAAAGAAATTTAATTTAATTTGCCAAACCGAATAATCATACGACTTAGTTGATCGACCCAATAGAACTGAAGATTTATATCTCGAAAATAATCCAACTCTGATCTAGTATTAGTCTAGCAACTTGATAAAGCTAGCTCGAAACTAACTATGTTAATTGAGAAAAAATTTAAATATTTTTCATTGATTTATCCCAATAAATAAATTTTAGAATCTTGAAAATTTTCATTTTCAAAGCAGCCACCATCTGAGCAGTTCTTAATTGGGAAAAGTTGGACCTTGTCCTAATCACCATCTTTTGAGATACTTCATGCTGTCACATTGTTCATGACTCAATTTAATCAAAATTCTGAGTAATTTATTAATATTTTGATCATAAATAATGAGACAAATGGACAATATATAATAGGAACTAAGTAGGCTTACTAATTTGTCCTTGAGGAATTGTCAACTTTACTGGGATTATTTGAGTGGGATGATTTGAGAATGATTGGTGCATTGCCCTAACTCCAAGTTCCCAAGCTTAGGGTGAGGCTATGTTACATGACGAAGAAATAGGGGCTTTGTTAACTAGTACCCCATTTTGGGGGTAGGAAGGGGAAAAGAGGTTATGTTCGTTACGGTTCGAATAATCGAACTGTAATTTATGGTTATCTACATTTGGTTTGGTGGAAATATAATATCTGCACCTGATCTGCTTTAAAAATTTTGATAATTTGATAGCAGTTCGGTTAGTGTATCGATTATCTGAATATTCGGATTAAAAAAATTAAATATGACTATATTAATTATATTTCTTCTTTTCATTTCGCTATAAATATGACATAATTATTAGAAATAAACTATATGTCTATTGAAATAAAATATGTAATAATTATTAAAAATAAAATATACCCCTCCATCTATTAAAGTTGACTTGTTTTGACCAAAAAACACTTATATATTTGGTTAAAACAAGTCAACTTTATTGGGGTATATCTCAAATTCAAAATTCAGTTATAGAGTATTTACTAATTGCACCGTAATTATTATTTAACACTTCTTATTATTTTTATTTTGAGAAATGTCTATTTCTAAGAGGAAATATATTTTCCACTATATTTATTAAGACACATGGCGAGTCAATTTGATTAAAAATTTCATCATGGACAAATGAAATATACACAACTGATTATAGTATCCTTTGGAACATGAGATGATGCATATCCTAAATAATGTATTTGGAACAAATTAAATTAATAAGTTCGAACAAATTAAGTAATGCATTTATTGTGTTTAGGTTAAAATTATTGTTACATAGGTTTAGTAATTTAAATAATCTAAGAATATGTAGGAATCGTTTTAAATAAATATATATTTCTTATATATTTATAGTGGTTAATGGAGTTTGACCAAGTTTTAAGTGACGTGACATTTAATTTTAAGAAAATTAAATGACCTAGGGTAGATCTACGTTTCGAGTAGATGATCATGGTATACTTATTTTCTCTAAACCGATTCTTGTTGAGTGAGAAATAAAGGTTTAAAGTTAGTCACTTAAAGTATGAAATTATGTGTTTGAGACTTAAGGTGAAGAGAAACTCTTATCCCACATTGGTTATAAAACCAACATTCATCATGTATATAAGGATGATAAGAAACCTTATGGTTTGTCCTCAATCTTTTCCAGTTCGCCAGAGTTTGAAGGTTCGCGGTGTTGCCACCTTTCGAGACGAAAGAAGGTCCTTTCCTTGACTCCGCTTCTTCTTTGTATTATTAATTTTAATTTTCATCCTCCCATTAATTTTCCAACAGAATCCTCTACCAAACCACCAACTATATATATATATATATGGATCAATATTATATTAAAAATAGATTTGTGTTAACAAAAAATAAATCCAAATTACTTGTATTTTTAATCAATTGATACAATTAAATTTTTGTTTGCTATATAGATTTATAACAAACCAAGTCCTTAATTTAAGGGATGTTCCATTTTATTGCTTAATAAATCTTAATAGTAAAAAAAATGATTTTTAGATTAATTTTATATTATATTATCTAATTTATTTTAAATTCAATAAATATTAAACTATATCATAATCAATAAATTCAGAAAATGTATATTTTATATATAAAAAAATTAAATATATTCTCTAAAGTTTTTGAAGAATGCATACCGAACAAAAAATTTAGTATTTTAAAGGATAATATGTTTTTAAATAAGATTTATACGAAAATTATATTTTAGATATGTACAATTAATCTAAATTGACATACATTATATAATAAAATATATTTCAATAAAATTAAAATACTCCCCAACACGCTATATCAAAAGCATGTGAACTTAGATTAATGAGGATATAATTCTAAAACATGAGATCTAAACTCTCATAATAATCCACATTATGTCCAAGAAACTAATAAAGTAATATAGTCATATAAAAGTAATTATAAATGCAACAAGAAATATACCAAAATCAAGTTTGGATTATATATAGGAACACGTACAGGCTGGAATTCCATGTTTAAAATCAAATTGAATGAAATATTCTTACTTAATGAGTTAATTCAATATTGGAGGCTGATGTCTTCTTGTGTTTCAATTATGTTGCATCTTATCCCTTTATTGGAGGCTGAGATTAAATGTGGTAGCTATCATATTATCCCATATTTTTCATTTTGTAGCTCCATAATACACTATTCCAATTGCCCTTGCCTGTTATAAAAATAAATAATGTAATTTACGTGTGTTAGACTAGTTGTAGTGGGATTGATGTTCAAGACTATTTAATTTAATGTAATCTATCTTTTTTAAAAATTATAAAAATAAATAAATAATCATTCATCCGTCGACCAAAATAGTTTAAGGTTTGACTCGACAAGAGTGTTAATATTGTATTTTATCTTTAATGAGATTGTGTAGTTAGTGGACTTTAACGGTGAGTCAACTTACTAAATAAATAAATATTTTGAAATGTAAATTATTTTTGTGAACATTATTTTGAAATGTAAATTATTTTTGTGAACATTTAAAAATGACATAATGTAATTAATTTTGATAGAGATATGGAGTAAGAGTAATGTACTGCAGAAATTTATATTAAATATTAAGTTGACAGAATTGCCCTTACTCAATGTTAGGTTGGAAAGATTGCAAGTAGACGAATTGCATTCAATGGATGATGTACAGAGAGAATTGCTCTGCTCTTATTTAAGATTTCTCCTACCAAAGGACAATATTATACTTACTTCTCATCAATATTTCTCTTTTGCATCTAACAACACTTTCCTACTTCCATTTTACATTTCAATCCCTTCCTTCTTCTTCTTCTTCCAAACACTAAAGAAAAAATCAGAATTAATGGCAGCCTATGCAGGATTAGCCTCTCTGATGAATAATATTGATAACATGATGAGCCATCCTTTACTTTCTTCTTCATTCGACAAGATGCAGATCCAATCCCTTCTGTCAAAGGCTGATGAGTTATTCCAGTTCATTAAGAAGAACAACTGCCGAGGTGAAGGAGGATTTGTAAGCAAAGAAGAAGTCGACGATTTGGAGAGACTGATCGCATCTGCAGCTCATGCGGCTGAAGATGTCATCGAATCTCGCATCGTTGATCACCTTCATGCTCTATCCAATCAACCGTGCTTCGGTTGCCTTGATTTCTTGCTCGATTTCCTAAAGAGCAACAACTGTGGCGGAGGTAGCAAAGAAGCAGAATATATTGATCTGCAACAAGTTCTTAAAGACATGGATGATGTCATTAAGAAGGCTGCTGAGGCGGAGGAGAAATGGCAACCGAGAGAGTCAGAGGCAGTGGCGGAGGAGAAGGAGAAACCACTTTTTACCACCGGAGAGACTGCTGCTGTGGGACTTAAAAATGACATGATCCGACTTATCGAAGAGCTCGCCCTCAATGACGAGAAACCACTTGTTGTCATCTCGGTTGATGGTATGGGCGGTTCTGGTAAGACTACTCTTGCACACAATCTCTTTCACCATCCCTATATCAAGAAACACTTTTTCATTCGTGCTTGGGCTACTGTATCTCAACAATACAGTGCACGACATATCTTTACACAACTTCTTTCGAGCATAGGGAAGTTCGATGATGAAAAAGATTTAGGACTCCAGTTGTATCAGACTTTATATAATAGAAAATATTTGATTGTAATAGATGACATATGGAGTGTCCAAGCTTGGGATGAAGTTAAGAACTTCTTCCCCGACAACAAAAATGGAAGTCGGATTGTTTTAACTACTAGGTTGTCAGACGTGGCTAGTTATTGTGGCTCTAAGTCTAGGTCTCTCATTACCATGAAACCTCTAGATGAGATTAAGAGTTGGGAATTGTTTTGTAAGAAGGCATTCCAACAAGAAACCTGCCCTAATCCTGACTTAGTGAGAGTTGGAAAGGTGATTGTTTGGTTGTGCAAAGGACTTCCCTTGTCCATTGTTGTGGTCGGAGGGCTTCTTCTGAAGTCACCTAAGACTGTAGGATTCTGGGAGGATTTTGCCAAAAGTATGAAATCAAGTCCAAATTCGAAAGAGAAACAAGAGAGCTTAGATGTACTATCCTTAAGCTACAACCATTTGCCACCTCATCTAAAATCTTGTTTTCTTTATATGGGAGTTTATAAGGAGGATTCCGAGATTCGTGTCTCACAAATCATCAACCTCTGGGTTGCAGAGGGAATTGTAAGACTAGATGGTGCTAAGGTCCTAGAAGAGATTGCAGAGGATTACATAAATGATCTCGTTAGCAGAAACTTAGTGATTGTTCATAAAGCCCGTAAGAATGGGAAAATAGGATCTTGTCGTATTCATGATCTTTTGAGAGACTTGTGCATAAAATTAGCAGAACAACAAAATCTTTTCTCTGTGACAGAACAGAGGTTGATGCGCCGTTTTGTCACGGATTATCATGTCCATGAAGATTTTGAGCAACTGCTAACATACAGACTGCTGAGAGTTTTGCATAAATGTTCGTATTCTTTCATAACAGCATCAGATAATCTATTGTTATACAAGAACGTTAATTTGCGCTACCTTGCTTATTTTCCGCGTTACCCCAAGCCTAACAACATGACTTGGAAGCTTCCTAGTTCGATACCTCTTATATGGAATCTCCAAACACTAATCATCGGCTATGCTGATGAGTTTCATATTGCGCCGATTGGAATTTGGAAGATGCGACAACTGAGGCATCTCAAGTGCCGCCGCCGCATTTATCTTCCGGACCCTCCTCGGTGGAACAAAGGACAAGATTGCTTGGACAACCTGCAGACGCTTAGGAATGTGGTGAATATGAGATTAAGTGAGAAGGTTTGTGCAATGATCCCCAACATCAAGAAATTGTGTTTGCTTTATCATAATAGAATTTATGGATACGATGATAGTTTGATTGAGTGTCTGCACAATCTTGATCGCTTGCATAAACTTGAATCCCTTGAGTTTGAGATGGGTATAGGTACATATAAAGGGATTCTTAGTAATAAACTTGCATTCCCAAGTAGGCTAAACAAGTTGTCTTTGAGTGGATCTCAACTTGATTGGGATGATTTGAGAATGATTGGATCTCAACTCCAAGTTCTTGAGCTAGGAATGTACTCTGTTACAAGAGGAAGAAGGTGGAGTCCTATTAATGGCCAATTTCTTCACCTCAAATTCTTGAAAATTTCATGGTGTGACCTCCATGATTGGGATGCAGATAGCTCTCATTTCCCGGTTCTTGAGAAGCTCGTTCTTGAAGCATTGGGGAAATTTAAGGAGATCCCGTTCGAACTTGGAGAAATACCGACGCTCAAGCTCATTCATGTTGATAATTGCAATAATGATGTCGCAATTTCTGCACTTAAAATAAAGGAAAAACGTCTTGAGGATCTTGACGATGATGCCTTTCAAGTTCAAGTCAAGATTTCTCCAAGGGAACAATTGGAGATATTCAAAGAAATGGTGGAAGAAGAGGAGCTCACAATCAACAATATTCAATTAGAGATAATATAGTTATGAGCATTGTATTTTGAGGAATTTTGATTTCATTCAATTCGTATGGTTTGATCTCATCACTTCTTCAATTCCCCTTTTATTTTGTGTATGATAATTTGTTTCTCAGACTTGCAAAAACTATATGCAGAGCATCAATAATTTTGCATTCATTTTATTTTCAACAAATATATATAACATTATTTAATTTGGATACTATTAATACACCAAAATATAAACTAAAAACCTTAAGTTTATATAAATTAAGCTAGCTCACTATGATATCTCAATTTGATTATTCTCATGCTTTTAATTACTTCAATATTAATGGTTATTTATATCCTAAAAGTAATATGAAATATTTATCATTATATTGTTTTGGGTTAGAGTTTGTTAAATTATTTTTATGGTGGATCAATTCAAAATTAAGGTATATATATAGTTTTATTAAATTTTAATTTTTTTCAAATAATAGATAATTATGATTCATTATATTATAACACTTTTTATTTAATTTAAAAAATATTAGTTAAAATAATAAATTTTGTTGTGAAACAATTGCATTTCATCTCCTAAATTTGGACTCAAAATTTTTAACTTAATAAATAAATCTAGAAACTTGAAAATTTTCGTTACCTTCAATTTTTTATATAGCAAGTGAAGTAGCATCGCACATAAACCTATCAACTTTGCTATTGGCCAATCCTAATAATTGGTAAGGAAGAAGTATCAAAATTGGTTTGAGTTTCTATTCTTGTATAATCTTTAGATTTCACTCTTTAATTTAACTCATTATAACATGACATTGAATCATTACTTTGGAAGCTAAAGATGGTAAAATAACCCGGGGATTCGGGTACCCGTAGGCAAGGGCGGAGTTAGGAATTTTAAAATGATCGGGTGAAATTTCAAAATACTCCATGAGTACTTAATACGTTCACTTACAAAAGTTTGTGAACTATTCAAAATTCGCCTTAATAAAGCTTGTCTGATATTTGTTCGTTTAGTAAATGAATCAAACTTGAGTTTCAGACTGAGCTCAAATTATTTTTTCAAGCCGAACTTGAGCTTAATGGTATTCGATTCAAAAGGTTCACAAAGATAAAAGAAAAAGAAGTTCAATTTAATTTACCAAACCAAATAGTCACACAGCTTAGTTGATCAACCGATAGAACTAAAGATTTATTTCTCAAAAAATAAAGTCTAGCAACGTGATAAGAAGAATAGCTCGAAACTAACAATATGAACCGAGGAAATTTTCAATTAGAGGGGCTTTGTTCATATTAAATGAGAAAATATTTTTCATTGTTTTATCCACATAAATAAATTTTTTCAATAAAAATATTATATTAATCATGACAACAAGCTAAGATATATAGATTCTTAATTTTATTTCAATAAAATAAAACAATATTCATGAATTTTATCACGTGCATTGAACGTATATATAATAAAAGAAATCAAACAATCAAACATATCA
The DNA here is from genome assembly GCA_026898415.1 of Leonotis leonurus. Lineage (NCBI taxonomy): Eukaryota > Viridiplantae > Streptophyta > Magnoliopsida > Lamiales > Lamiaceae > Leonotis > Leonotis leonurus. The sequence continues at coordinate 1,238,098 of JAPKLX010000074.1, read as the reverse complement.
GGCGTTATCTCGCAAAATACTATGTTATATAGTAATTGAATATATTCCGTTCTTACATTTTTTTAGTAACTATCGATATTACTACCGAATAAATCCGTTATTAAAATTTTTGGTAAGATAATTTTTTGTTTTAGTAACGAAAAATTTCGTTGCTAAATTATATTTTTTTATAATGTCATAGTCCACATTACCAATAAACATAAAGAAATATAGTTATATAAATGTAATTAATAAATGGAACAAGAAATGTACCAAAGTCAAGTTTGGATTATATGAATACAGGCTGGAATTCCATGCTTAAAATCAAATTGAATTAGATTTTTTTTTACTTGGCAAAGAATTAAGTAAATATTGGAGGTTGGGACTTGTCTTCTTGTGTCTCAATTATTATGTTACTAGTTTGTATACTTGTGCGATGCACGAAAAGAGTTAAAAATAATATAAATAATTTTGATTATAATTTTTTAAGACCCACAATTATATACTTTTGGTGTAACGGTCCATACAAATTCAAGTTAAAAAAAGAGTAACATTATTTTACATTTTTAGTAGAGCACGATGGTTACAACTAAATATAAATAATTTATTATGCACCAAATATAAACATGCAAGAAAAAGAATATAATTGATTTATTAGGTTTCATGCTAATTAATTTTTCATATTTAATCTAACATCAAGTTAATAGATTAATCCAAATATATGGTTAAGGTATTTTCTCATTTTAATTTCATATAATTTTTTTTTTATAGAGTAAGAACATATGTGGTGCATTACGGTCTGTTTGATTTGTAAAATATATATAATAGATAAAATTGATAACATATTTTATTTATAAATTCCTTATTTTCGATTAACAATTCATCAATTTATAAAATATTTTTAATAATTTCGCCATTTTTTTCAGTATTCCAATAAGTGATAAATTTAAATGTATTTACATACAAAAAAGAGTGAGATGGCATATAAACTATTTTACGGTTAAAACGAACAATTCATATTTATAAAATTAAAATATCAAGATTAACGACGATTTTACAATTCGACAATGAACATATTTTTTCTTAAAACAATTCATATATATTTGGTCTTGACAAAAACAAATAAAGAATAAAATTAGAAAAAAAACAATCATTTATACAAATTTGAAGACTTAATATTTAGTGAAAACATATAACCTATAATTTGGGTAATAAAAATATTACTCTACATGTCTCGTTAAAAGTGTGTCATGTTTTTTTATTGGACCGTCAATTACATTCTCAAATAGAAAAAAATTGTTTTTAAAAATTAAGTCTCAGTTTTTTATAGTCTTAGTTGATAAAGAGAATATAAATATTATTTAAACAAATATATTATTTTAAAAACTATAGTGCTACTAATGAGAAAATGAAACTATATTATATTTTTTGTATAATTCTCATACAAGATTATTTTAAAACTATTTAAAAAATGATATTAATTTAATTTACTTCATAAAATTTTCAAATGAATAATATAATTATAATAAAAATAACCACTAATGATCTAAGAACAAATGTAATAATCACATATATATTGTATAAATCTTGTATATGTACAAATATATTAATTGTATATATATTATGGTGTGAGAAATGATTATAATCTACTATTACAATTATAGTTTTAGAATTATTGATTATGATCCAATTACAATTCGATTTCAATGATTTTGATTTCTTTAAAATCCACTATGCACATATTATTGATTATAGATTAATCATTAATGGATAATTTTTTTTTCATGAACCTAATTATATATATATATATATAGTTATTTTGATATTTAAAATGATAGTAACTTGTTCATATGAAATTATTTTTTTATATCATATATCTAATTATAATTTTCATCACAATATTTAATTTATGATGTATATTGTACATATTTTTACATACAAATAAATTAAAAATTAAAAAGTATAGTTATAAAAAAAAATTGAATAGTTACTTTTATTACTTTCATTGCCAAGTAATTTGGAATATTACTTTCATTTGCCAATAATTTGCAAGTTTTAATCATTATTTATTATTAACTTAAATCATTTAATTTGCATTTATGTAATGAGACATTAATTTGTATATAATTACACAATTACCATTGAAATTGATGTTCAATTGAAAACTTTATTTTAATATATATATATATAGATAGATTCTTATCCCTTTATTGGAGGCTGAGATTAAATGTGGTATCTAACATATTATCCCATATTTTTTTTAAAAACGAGTTTCAAGCGTTGAATATTATTTCTTTTCAAAGCATATATGGAGTCATGTAGGTCCATAATACATTTATAGTAAATGTATATTAATTTCATGTAGATCCATTAATTGCCCTTACTCCACGTTGGAAACAAGTAGAAGAATTGCATGTGACACATCGAATAACTAAAAGATATTAATACAGTATAGTTATGAATTTTAATGAATTCTCTAGCAATATGGTAAAATCATTTTGTCAATGGATGATGTACGTGGGCCCAAGGTGTTAATATTGTGTGTTGATTTTAACGGGATTGTATAATTAGTGGAGTTTGAGTCTCATTTGATATGCTATTTTAAATTGAGTTGTGTGTAGTAAGTAGAGTTTGAGTCACACTTTATATTTGATTGAGTTATGAGTATTAATTGCGGTGGGTCAACTTACGATAAATAAAAATTTCAAAATGTAAACTATTTTTGTGGACATCGAAAACCATTTTGATGGACGAAAGGACATGGTATGCAGAAATTTATACTTCCTCCATCCCAACTAGCTTGAGTCGTATTCCTTTTTAGTCGTCCCAACTAGTTTGAGACATTTCCTTTTTAGAAAACCTTTATTACGCACACAAATTTAAATAATATATATTTTTATCATCTCTTTATACTTTAAACATACACTCAACGTACATTCCTTAACTCATTAATTGTCGTATCGAAAAGAAGTGTCTCGTGCTAGTTGGGAAGGAGGGAGTAGTAAATATTAATTTGACCGAATTGCCCTTACTCAATGTTAGGCTGGAAAGATTGCAAGTAAACGAATTGCATTCAATGGATGATATATGTACGGACAGAATTGCTCTCCTCTTATTTAAGAGAGATCTCCTACCAAAGGACAATATTATACTTACTTCTCATCAATATTTCTCTTTTGCATCTAACAACACTTTCCTACTTCCATTTTACATTTCTATCCCTTCCTTCTTCTTCTTCTTCCAAAAACTAAAGAAAAAATCAGAATTAATGGCAGCCTATGCAGGATTAGCCTCTCTGATGAATAATATTGATAACATGATGAGCCATCCTTTACTTTCTTCTTCATTCGACAAGATGCAGATCCAATTCCTTCTGTCAAAGGCAGATGAGTTACTCCAGTTCATTAAGAATAACAACTGCCGAGGTGGAGGAGGAGTTATTAGCATAGAAGAAGTCGATGATTTGGAGAGACTGATTGCATCTGCAGCTCATGCGGCTGGAGATGTCATCGAATCTCACATCGTCGATCAACTTCATGCTCAATCCTATAAAAAACGCCTCATGTGCCTCGATTTCCGAAATAGAAATGCTTTCCTTAGAGGTAGCAAAGTAGCAGAATATATTAATCTGCAACAAGTACTTAAAGACATGGATGATGTGATGAAGAAGGCTGCTGAGGTGGAGGTGAAATGACGACAGAGAGAGGCTGAAGCAGTGGCGGAGGAGAAGGACAAACCTACACATGATGATGAGAAACAACTTCTTACCACCGAAGAGACTTCTGCGGTGGGACTTGAAGATGAGGTGATCCGATTTATGGACGAGCTCGCCCTGGGTCAAGTTGCCAAGCGCCTTATCATATCGGTTGATGGTATGGGCGGTTCTGGTAAGACTACTCTTTCCCACAATCTCTTTCACCATTCCTATATCAACCAACACTTTGATATTCGTGCTTGGGCTACTGTATCTCAACAATATAGTGCTCAAAATATCTTTACACAACTTCTTTCAAGCCGAGGGGAGTTGGATGATAAAAAAGATTTAAGACAGGAGTTGTATCAAACTTTATACGTTAGAAGATATTTGATTGTAATAGATGACATATGGAGTCCCAAAGCTTGGGATGAAGTTAAGAACTTCTTTCCCGAGAACGAAAATGGAAGTCGTATTGTCTTAACCACTAGGCTTTCCGACGTGGCTACTCATTGTGTCACTTTACCATAAAACCTCTAGATGAGAATAAGGGTTGGGAGTTGTTTTGTACGAAGGCATTCCAACAAGATAATTGCCCTATTCATGAGCTAGTGAGAGTTGGAAAGGAGATTGTTAGGTTGTGTAAAGGACTTCCCTTGTCGATTGTTGTGATCGGAGGGATTCTTCTAAACTCACCTAGGACTGTACGATTCTGGGAGGATGTTGTCATGAGTATAAAATCGAGTCCTAATTCTAAAGAGAAACAAGAGAGCTTAGATGTACTATCTTTAAGCTACAACCATTTGCCACCTCATCTCAAGTCTTGTTTTCTTTACTTGGGAGTTTTTAAGGAGGATTCTGAGATTCGTGTCTCACAAATCATTAACCTCTGGTTCTCAGAGTGATTTGTAAGACCATATAGTGCTAAGTTCTTGGAAGAGATTGCAGAGGATTATGTAAACGATCTCGTTTGCAGAAACCTAGTGATCGTTCACAAATCCCGTAAGAATGGGAAAATAGATCTTGTCGTATTCATGCCCAACAACAAAATCTCTTTCACGTGACTGAAGAGGTGACAGGGCGCCATTTAGTTATTACTGCTAGCAACTTTTTAGCATTAACCAGAATAAACCCACTCCTACGCTCCATCACTTCAGATAACATTGAAGAGGATGAATTTGGGGTACTAGTGAAATACAAACTGCTAAGAGTTTTGCATAAATGTGAGTCTAGATCACCATCAGATGATCAATTGCTATACGAGAACGTTAACTTGCGCTACCTTCCTTACTCTGTATTTATCCACGAGGACAGCAAACAATGGAAGCTTCCTCATTCGGTATTCCTCATATGGAATCTCCAAACGCTAATCATCGACTATGATTTTTTATCCGATGGCGATTTAATTGCTCCGATTGGGATTTGGAAGATGCGGAAACTGAGACATCTCAAGTGCAAAGGCATTTATTTTCCAGATCTTCCTCCGAGCAACAACGGACAAGATTGCTTGAACAACTTGTAGACGCTTATGATGGTAGTGAATCTGAGATTGAGTGAGGAGGTGTGTGCGATGATCCCCAATATCAGGAAATTGAAATTGTTTTATGATAGTGACCATTATGGATACGATTATAGTTCTGGTTGAGTGTCTGCACAATCTTGATCGCTTGAAATTGTGGTATTGATGATCTTTTGAGATACATATTACAGGAAGCTGAGTAGGCTAACCCCACATTTGAGAATGATTGGTACATTGCCCCAACTCCAAGTTCTCAAGCTTAGGGTGGGGCTCTGTTACAAGAGGAAGAAATAGGGGTGAAATATCGGTGCAGTTCGAAAAATGGAATTGTAATGTGTAGTTATCTGCATCAATTTTGGTCGAAATATAATATCCGCACCCGATTCGATTTAAGAATTTTGATAATTCGATAAATGTGGGGTTAATCAGATCGATCATAATATTATAATTAATAAAAAAATTAAAAATAAATTAAATTAAATATTAGATGTATTTTAATATTTTTCTTTTAAATTTTGCAATAAATATAAAATAATTATTAAAAATAAAATATGGAATACTTATTAAAATTAAAATATGGAATATAGTTTTTAAATTCAAAATTTGGTTATTCGGTTAGATTCAATCGATTATCGAATATACCTGATAGAGGTGTTCACGGTTATGGTTCGGTTTCGAACCATAACCGAATCGCCAGTTCACGGTTCCAAATTTTCAAAACCAGAACCGAACCGTAGTTGTGGCGGTTCACGGTTTGGAACCGAACAGTATAGGACGGTTCCGGTTACGGTTTCGAACCGTCTAAAAAATTAATGCTAATATATTTACATTTTTAAAATTTTAATTATATACCAATGCATATCATCATTTAATTTAATACTATAATTACTAGGTAAATATTTATTTTAATTTAGTGTTATATATATATAATATCCATATAATAATATATTAATAATGAAATAAAAAATATATATTTTGATGTGTTATTATGTCATGAATACTTAAATTGAATAACACATTAAACACAAATGCATTAATGAAATGAAATGAAACAAAATGTTAATCTTCATAAATATAACAATATAAGATGAACACTAATAAAAAGTTAATTATTTTAATTTATAATATTAGAGTTTAATTATGTTCTCATCTAGTTAAGTTTTATTTAATTTAATTATTAATGTATTCATAAGTTTTAATGTGTTATTGTGAATTATAAAAATATTATTATAAAAAATGACTCTTTATAATATAAGAAATAAATTAAATTTAATAATAAAATTGTGATATGGTTCCAAATTGGCGGTTACGGTTCTGAACCGCCGGTACACGGTTTTAAAATTTTGGAACCATAACTGAACCGTCATCTACACAGTTACGGTTCGAATCGAACCGTCGGTACGATTACGGTCCGATTTCGACGGTTCCGGTTCCTTTGAGCACCTCTAATTTAAAATAACTAATTTGTTAAAGTAAAAGATGCATGTAAATAAGGCGGAACTCGAAAAACTATTAATATGAATATCAAACGAGTCAAGCTTGAATATAATATTTTTGAGCAACGCAAGAGCTGAGCTTGAACTAATTAATGAAATGGCGAGTCAAACTCGAACAACATGTCAAAAGTTTAAGTCAAGCTCGAACACCCTAGTATTATAAACAAGCCGAACCGGATACTATATATTCGACTCGACTTAGACAGGGTTTGGCTCGTTTACGGTCCTAAGATTCTTTCATCACGAATCCATTTCATTTCAAGCAAGAACAAATAATCTTTACGAACACCACTGGAAATGTTGAATTAAAATTGAAACTGAAAATAAAATCAAACAATATCCAAAATTCAAGAGAAATATTATTACAAAAGTGTTCGTACAATACTGATACAGCAATAAAACTTAATTAAGCCAAAAGTTGTGTGAGTTGGGAACCATGACTTAGTTCCTCTACGTAGGTAGACTGCAGACAGCACTGTACTGAGAATCTGCAAGTTGCAGTAGGGTTAGATTATGACAAAAGAGAATTGAGAATATGTGTGTACATGTTTATATGTTTTGAGATAATTATATTATATAGAATGAAGTCGAAACATAACCACACATACCTATTCAATCTTAACTTTGAGGTCGTAGTTGGCGTATTCGGATTGCTGCTCCTCCTGAATCCGTAGTGCTGAGGCTTCCAGAGAAGGGTCGCAATCATAGATGTGGATTAGTTGGAGAGTTGGGATGTCTCCAATGCTGCTGGGAATTTCCTTTAGCTCATAGCATGAAGTTATAATCAGAGTGCGGAGGTTTGGGAAGTTGGTGTCATCAGCTCTCCAATGAACCACATTCATATGTCGCAGACTTAGAAACTGCAGTGAGCAGAATACATCATCTTCTCCAAGACACCACTCTTCTTCTTCTTCTTCTTCTTCTTCTTCTTCTTCAGAATCTTCTTCTTCTTCTTCTTCTTTTCTAAGACACTCCTCCTCCTCTTCTTCTTCTTCTTGTGATGTTGTTGTCTTGTCGCTTCCTAACAGACATTCACATCGATCTAGTTCGACTACCTCTAGATTCGGCAGTGCGCACAGCGTCCTCCACACACTCGGAATTATCTCACAACCAAACAGATTTAATTTTCTAAGACTAGAAGGAAATCTGAGTGCGGATAGATGACGGAAGCGATCTGCTCCCCCGCCAGATTCAAAAGTTAATTTTTGGAGTTTGTGAAGATGGCTAAGATCAATTTCAAAGGAAGGGAAAGAGGAAGCTAACTCATCATCCACACAACAGAAGATTGACAATACTCTGATATTCGGAATGCTTTTAAAAAAGCCTCTCCTAATTACGGAAGGATCTATCCATATCTGGGAAAGCGTGTGGAGTTTGTTAAGAACATTGTTTCCGAACTCGTAATCCTCATCGTCAAACGAAATTGTGTCATTCAACTTGAGATGTCTTAACTCGCGCATCTCCCATATCTCACATGGCAGATAATCATCCTCAATATATCCTATCAAGGTTTGCAAATTCACCAATCTTGATATTCCAATTGGTAACCCTGAATAGCAGAAGATAGCTAAGTAGCGTAGGTTGACAAGTTGTAATATTTCGATTGGAAACACTTTGAATCTTGTTCGAAATACATCCAACACTCTAAGAAATCTTAATGCGAAAAACACTGTAGATATAATACGACTAGTGCTTAGAAATGATCGTGCTAGTGACATCATCTCTGCTGAATTATACATATCGTTCATACCATCTGATGATGCCTGAATACTCACACGACGTGGCCTATTCACTGAAACTTCCAAAGCATTCTTGACAACACATAGAAACTTCTCTTGTTTGGCTTTATTCAAGCATAAATCCCTCATCAAATCATGCATGTTGCACCTCATTGCTTTTCCATTATACTTCATCCTTGTAACCAAAACTAGATTCCTGTCCACCAAAGCCTGTAGGTAACCCTCTGCCTCTTCCTCCAAATCCTTATCTCCATTTGATTTCACAAATCCTTCGGCCATCCACATACGTACAACTCTGGAGGCCCTAATCTCGTAATCTTCAGGAAAAGCTCCCATATACAAGAAGCATGGTTTCAAGTGATTAGGCAAGTAGTCATAACTCAAGGAGAGTATATCAGAGAAATGCTCTTCCGATTTAGCAATTGCATCTCTTACGTCGTTCCCTATATTCTCCCAAACATCTTTCGATCTTTCAAGCTTAGACAGGATCCCTCCCACCACGCTGATGGCAAGAGGAAGTCCTCCACAATCGCTCGCAATCTTTTCTCCGATCTCTTGAAATACATCGGGGCAATCCTCGTCACCGAATACAGTTTGAGAAAGTAGTTTCCAACTATCAGACATGCTTAGCAACTGCACCCGATGGTGTTGATGCAGACTCGCTGCATACTTAGCCACATCCGATTCTCTGGTGGTTATCACTATTCGACTCCCATCCTTGTTGTCTGGGAAGAACCTACTTATTTCGTCCCAGAACTTGGTGCTCCATACATCATCTAATACAATCAAGTACCTTCTACCAAACAACCTCTTATGCAAAATTTCTTGCAATTCACCAGATTCATTTCCAGTTTTGCAACGAAGGAGTTCTGATAGAATTGCTTCCATATTATAATCTTGGGAAATTGTGGCCCAAGCAACGCAATCAAAATGAGAAACAATGAGTGGATCATTATAAAGGTTTCGAGCGAGAGTTGTCTTACCGATCCCGCCCATCCCGACGATGGGCACGATCTCCAGCTTCCTCTCCATCCCAGTCAGCCGATCCTTCAACAGCAGCAAATCTTCATCAACCCCCACCACAGAGCTCTTCGAACTCGGATCATGCGTGGAAGAGGAGGCACTGCTCGACGTGCTGCCACTCGACATCTTCTTCACTCCCTCCACGAGCTTCGTCACTTGATCCACTGCAGAATCAAGTTGCTGAGTTACTTGATCCAGATCTGATGTGGGAAAAGTTGGGCTGCAGGAAAGCATTTGGTCAACCATATAGGATTCAATGGCATCCTCTGCTCTGTGAAGTGCTTCTCTGATTTGGGTCTCCAAAGTTTCTAGTTTAGGGATGTGAGTTTTTTCAAGAATCTGCTGAAGAGAAGTAGATATTTGGAGGAGGGATTGGAGTTGGTGTTTGTTGTCATCAAGAATCCCATACGCTTGTTGAGGATTCAAGATATGTTCAAGGATGGTGATGAGGGATTGAAGATTGCAAGCCATTTCTCTTCTCAATCTGTTGATTTTCTCTCACAAATACAAACACAAAGGCAGACAATTAAGCAGGTTGTAGAAATCACAAGAATGATCCAATCTAACTTGTTGGCTAATTCAAACTTCAGACAAGCATGTTCTCCATTGACTTTGAGCAATTAATAATCAAAACTTATTTGATAATAAATTGATTGATTAGTTGAGTATTTAAATTTCAATGTACAGTTTTGCATCTTATGCCTCCAATATTTAATGGGTTTACATTAATGTAGTATATTTATTATTAAAAATTAATTATATGTTGGGTGCATCTAACATGCTGGCTGATTCAAAGTTCAGACAACCATGTTCTCCATTGACTTTGAGTTTGCATCAATACACACATATATATTGTGGTGGGTTAAGGTAAAAAGTGATATTTCAATATAAAATAAGAAATAATTTTGTCCGCCTATTGCATTAGATCTAATGGTGTAGATTTAATCCTGAAATTTAGGGAAAATGGTTATTAGGCGTGTTGTATCGCAAATTTGCAATGCAAAAAGGTAATATAGTCAAAATGAATGCTGGTTCCGGTTCCTTTGAACACCTCTAATACTTGATAACAAAAATTCACATAAATCACTATCCGACAATTGATTTGTTGTTTGAAAATTATTTATAACTTATAAAATTATAATTTAACTTGTACATTCATACTCCATCCCACTAAAAGTCACTTGATTTGACCAATTTATAACTTATAAAATTATAATTTAACTTGTGCATTCATACTTCGTCCCACTAAAAGTGATTTGGTTTGACTAATTATGTGAGTTTTTTTGGTCAAATCAAGCCACTTTTAGTGGGATATATGGAGTATAAAAATACACAATTTTAAACCGATTCTAAAAAAATCGGCGATCCAGAACGACGACAGTCAGCTCAAAATTGGAACTGCCTTTGATGGTTTCGGTTCTGAATCGTGAACCGTCGACCGTCGTAACCACGGTTCGATTTCAATTTTGATATAATGCAATTGTGAGCCAACGGTTCGATTACAGTTCGAACTGTAATCACAGTTCGAACTGTAATCGTAACCGTGAACACCTCTAGGTTAATTGCTCCATAATTCAATTACTTTACAAAATATTTTTTTTCCATAACTTTTCAATTTAGCCAATAAATATATTAGCATACGATCGTTTTATTTTTTTCATGGCTTTTTAATATGATCAATAAATACATAAATTTACATTTTTTTTAAATGTGATATTAAATATTAAAATATATATACTCTAATTGGTTGGTATAAATCTTTAGTACTAACTATATACTTAAACTAAACCATATAAAATTCAAATCGGAAAAGACTATTATAATTATAATAATAAGATATGGAGCGCGAGACACATAGTAGAACACTAAATTTCACCCATAATTAGTTTTGTTTTTTATTAATTAACAAACTCAACTAGTCTCTTCATTTCTTACATACTTTATCACCAACAAAATGAGTAGTATATGTGGAAATGTATTAACATTAATGATTTTGCCCACTTGGTAGTAGGGTAATCTATTATCTCGTTCTCACTTGACATTACAATCCACATTCATTATTTTGATCAACATCGTTACTATATTAGTTTAGAAAATTTAAAAGTTTATAGAGACATACATGAAAATCGTCTATTGGAAGTCTAAACTTTGAATCTCATCTTCGTTACTTAAACTTGTGATTGATCCATTTATCTTTATACTTCTTTTAAGCCTAATGTTTATTAACTTGTATTTAGGTTTAATTCCTTAATTTCCAACACTAAACACATCTAATTACATGGGCCTAACTTATTTATCACTCGGCACGGTTGAGGTTCTGTAGCGCGTCATGAGCACCGGGCTAAGGGACGGTTGATTAACTCAAGCGAACCGCCCTACCTTACATAGGGACAGAAGGGAGAAGGTTGTGAAGGTGGCCTCATTATCCACACCTCCGATCGGATGAATGGAGGACCGACCAACCAGGGTTTCACGAGCGTTGGCAGGTTCTGGAGTGCCTATCAAGGGCAATAGCGCATACCCCGGGTAATCATCACCATGTGCACCTTACATCTCGGCACAGTGAAACGTGTAACCCGCATGTTGTTCCATTCAACCACATTTGTTCATATAATCCATAACCTAACAGCACGCAGCAACGAGGGACAACCCGCCCATACAGCCAACGGGGAGGATGACACTACTGGCAAAGACCGTCTAGCGCCCACTAAATTATCAATTCGCATGATTAAATAATTTATCAAATAAGGCCCAATAATTAATTAACTAACTCAGCCTTCTTCCATAAAGAATATAAATAATTAATTAAGGCCCAATTGACAATTAGTCTTCTATGGCCTAACTAAACTAAGTTTACTTTAATTTAATAGAATGGAATTGTTTTCCCATATATGTTCCATCAATTCATATCTCTATTGTTTGTAATTGGATGAACAAGCTTTGTAACCGATTAGAGTGAGATTAAGATATCAGATAAGGTTGTTACAGCACAACCTTAATCTTTGCAACAACCTTTGACTATGCCTTCTATCTTCCAACATCCAATATGACACTGCCACGTGTCCTCTAAGCTTGGTCAGCACACGCTTCCCAATATCTCGAACTCAACCCACACACGATTAACACAAAAAGAACACACACTAACCAGAGATTTTAACGGCAAAATCATCACTGTAGTGCCGAAAACTGTGGGACAGACTTCTACAACACGGTACCAGAGCTAACGGGTTTCCATCATCGTTTCTCTGCAGCGGTCTATCTCTAATTCCTATCTGTCATTAATTTGTTCTTACATCATGGTGAAAGGTAACGATTCAAAAGAAGTTGCCAATCTTAATTTGAGTGATGATTCTACTAGTCCTCTTTATATGCATCCAAGTAATAATTCTGTTGCAGTTATTGTAGCCCAGCAATTGAATGATTCGGCTAGGTTCGGTTTTCGTTTTTTATCATATTATGCTCACTCCTCCTCTCTATCTCCTCCTTCCCACCAGCAGCTGCCACCACCACTTCCTAATCCACCATTGCTGTCATATTGAAATTCATACATCATGCCTACCAACTGTTTGAAGAAAGTCTACAATGAATTCTCAAATACCAACATGTAACTACATGTCGACCAGCACAGTTGCAAGAACAATTTTGGTAATCTTTTAATTTTCTCTTTTACAAGTAGCTAGTTTTACATGGTATTTTAATGATTTCAACTACACTAATTGCATTCAATGTATATAATGTGTTAGCTAATCTGTATTTGCACAGCTTAAATTATTTTTCTTTATGATCAGCTGGCACTCTCTGTCAAGAACTCAAAATTGACACATCTTAATTTATTTCTCTTTACAGACTTTGTCAAAGTTTATGGGGTTAGTTAGGAGCTAGAACCATCACGGATGCAAGTCATGTGCAACAAAGTCAACTACTGAATCAGTAAAAAATATAGTGGTTGCCTGCTCTTATTTAAGAATGCTACTACCCAAGGACAATACTATATTATATCTACTTCTCATCAATTTCTCTCTTTTGCATCCAATAACAATTTCCTACTTCCATTTTACATTTCAATCCTTTCCTACTTCTTCTTCTTCCAAAAACAGAGAAAAAGAAAAATTCAGAATGGCAGCTTATGCAGGTTTAACCTCTCTGATGAATAACCTTGATAACATGATGATCCATCCTTTACTTTCATCTTCATTCAACAAGAAGCAGATCGAATCCCTTCAGAAAAAGGCTGATGAGTTTCTCGAGTTCATTAAGAAGAACAACTGCCTAGGAGGAGGAGTTATAAGCATTGAAGAAGTCGATGATTTGGAGAGGCTGATTGCATCTGCAGTTCATGCGGCTGAAGATGTGATCGAATCTCACATCGTCGATCAGCTTCATGCTCTATCCAATCAACCATGTCTTGATTCTTTTGTTGAAAGTAGCAAAGAAGCAGAATATATTGATCTGCAACAAGTACTTAAAGACATGGATGATGTCACATTAAGAAGGCTGCTAAGGTCCTAGAAGAGATTGCAGAGGATTACATAAATGATCTCATTAGCAGAAACCTAGTGATCGTTCACAAAGCCCGTAAGAATGGGAAAATAGGATCTTGTCGTATTCATGATCTTTTGAGAGACTTGTGCTTAAAAGTAGGCGAACAACAAAATATATTCCACCTGACTAAACACGAGATGATGCGCCGTTTAGTTACTATGTTTTTCCCGTTTTATTCCGCATTAAACCCATCACAGCAGATTATATTGATGATGATGATTTTGAGCAACTACAGACATATAGACTGCTGAGAGTTTTGCAATACATACAGACATAAATATTTAACTCTAATAATTAAAAATATAAATAAGATTTTACAATACAAAAACTACATCACGATTATTCTTTATAAATACAAATAGAATACTATGATATTCGATTCGATTCGAATATTTTAATCCCTAGGCTAGTGTAGGACTCTTTCTCTATAAACATAGTGCCTAGCAATGTAAACATAGCTAGCAAGAGACACTGCACTAAGCCCCGCCAGCAACCAGTAGAAGTAATCAAGATGCGCCCGATTCAAGTTGTCGGAGAACCATCCGCCTCCGTCGTGCCCCCTCGTCGCATTCTGTATCGCCGACACCAAGAAGCTGCTACCGAGGCTGCCCACCCCGAGTATGCTAAGGTACAGAGCAAGCCCCGTGCTCTTTAGCTCGCTCGGGACTTGATCGTAGAAGAATTCCTGCAGACCAACCATACCAAACACGTCTGAGATCCCGGAGAGCGTGTACTGTGGGGCCAGCCACCACACGCTCATCGGGATCATGGCCGTGGGCCGGTCCACCAGCCCGTGCTCACGGGCAGTCCTGAGGCGCTTGACCTCAACGACCGCTGCAAGCACTATAGACAAGAGGGATAGTACTAGCCCGACTCCGATTCTTTGGAGCACCGATATTCCCGAGGGCTTCTTGGTTATGAACCGGGCCACGGGGACGAATACACGGTCGTAGAGGGAGACGAAGAGCATGATGGACAACGAGATGCAGAGCTGGAACGAGGCCGGAGGGATCTCGAAATCGGGGAAGATGTGAAGGTCCATTGTGGTGGCTTGCTTTGTGAAGAGAGTTGAAGGCTGTGCATACACAATGGAGTATCCTAAACTTGTGCACCATAACGGGGCAAGTCTAAGCAACGCTTTGAACTCTTCTCCGTCTCTCTTCTCGTACGTTCCGCCCGTGGTTGGAAGCAACGCCTTGGTCGCAGACCTAATAACATGATCCGTTACATGACTGTAGGGGTGAGCAAAACTCAAATCAAACAAAATACTAGACTCCAAATTTTATAAATCAAAACAATTCAACTTAAATTTGATTCGATGCCAAATCAAATAAATCAAATTTTTAATTGATATTTTTTCTATTAATTAACGAGTTGATGATATTGAATTAGATTTGCAAGTAATTAAAAATAATTGAATATAATTCAAGCACTCATCTAAGAATAATAGGTATATCAAACAATTTTAAACTAAATATCATTTCGTCCTCTTTGAAAGAAGACATATTTCATTTTGGAACGTGCTTTATAAAAAGTGACATTTTCCAAAATAAAAGTAATAAGAGTTGGTAAATGATAGTAAGAGTGCCATTAGTATTGTAAAGATTTCTTAATTCACAAAAAATGTCAATCTTTGAAGATGACGGAATGATAACTTAAAATCAAACCAAATCAAACTAAAAATATTAATTTTATTTGATTTCACAACGCAAACTCAATAAATTAAGAAAGAAAGCGCGTAAAAAGGACTTACTCTAGACGAGGAAGATCGTGTTTTTGTTTGAACATCCTCAAGAAAGGGTGTCTCCTCTTCTTCCCCTTCTCCATATCGAACCGGTATGTCAACGAGCCGACGCAGAAGACGAGCAACCATAGCAGCATAACAAGGGAAGGGATTCCGAACCCGACCACCCAACTCAGATTCTCTTGAATGTATATGATAACGGAGAGGGCTAGGACGATGCCGAGGCAGCTAAACCAGAACCACCAGTTGAAAAACGAGCTCTTGGCGGCGTTCTCCTCTGCATCTGCCACGTCAAACTGATCTGCCCCAAAGGCTTGAAGGCAGGGCTTATGCCCACCCTGAGCAAATGCAATGAGGTACAAAGAAAAGAAGAAGAATGTTTTCTCAAGGAAGGATGGATAGCATGATGTAGTGTTTGCAGCATTTGTGCAGCTGGTGGAGTTCAATGAATTGAGTGCAGCTGAGAGAGTCAAGAACACAAGTCCCTGTTCATTCATCATTAAGAATTAAATAGTAGGATTGATTGTGGGTCGAAAAAGTAGGTTATAAACGAATCAAATAATTTTTCTATTATTATGTGAATACGAATAGTTTTTTCTATTATATTTATATTTAAATACAAATCAAATATTATACTAGCATTTAATCAAATATCTAAATAGTACTCTCTCCAATTTTTTAAGTGACTTATCCTATTAAATTACGCATATCAAGAAAAAGAACAAATTTATATTTATAAACTTATTAAATATAATGATAGTTGTATTCATATAAATAATAAAATTTCAAAAGATATTAAATTAAAGATAAAATTGAAAATTTATCATAATTAAACTCTTGAATTTTAAAATAAAACATACCACATTAAAAATTTTCAAAGTTAATATATTTTAATGATATCTAGTCAATATTTGTAGATATTCAATTAATTATATGGAAAATATATAAACTCTTTATCTATCTAAAATTAATGATTAAAATTAATTTAATTTAATTTAAATATTTTCTATTATCTTAGAAACATAAAAGAAATTAAATTGAAATTAATTTGTAAAAAAGATCGTAGCTTTTGATTTATTAAAATTAATAATTAATGTATTTTCTCATTCTCATATAACTATTTTTTATATGAAACAAAACATATATATATATATATATAAATAATATATTAATATTAAATGTATATAAGTATATATTCATTTAAGAGCTAAGCTTATCTTGTAGTACTAGTATATTAAAAAAATGCTAACCTAATCACTAATTTTTATAAAAGCAAAATTTAGTACCGAATTAAATAGTAGTAAATCGAATATGAATTCTCGTTTAATATTCAAATATAAATCAAATAATTTCACAAATATAAATTAAATATTATACTATATATTTGATCATTTTCATAATTGATAATAATATTTGAGCTGAACTCATGTTTCAAATCAATCACCATTATATGATAATAAAAGTCTATATATTTAATATACCCAAGAAAAGGTCTATTAAAAGATTTGATGTGACATTAATGTTCTTAATCCAACACCAATGGAGTTTCTTAGATTTTTCATGCATATTTCTTGAAAGTCTCTCCAATTAAATTTCAAATCTACAGATTTTGCTTCTTTTTTTTCTTGCGAGAGAATTATGCAAAGGAATTAAGGAAAAAAAGCAGAGAACTAACCAATACATAAAGGAGAGAAGAGACAATAATGGTTCTGAACCGGCCGAGAACCGAGTCAGCGATGAGCGCGCCGAGAACCGGCGAGAGCGCCGCCGTGCCGTACCACGCGTTCAGATTAGCTGCGGCGGCGGCGGTGGATTGCCCTAACTCGCCGCTTAAATAGCTCACCAGATTCGAGCTAACTGAATAGTAGCAAAACCTCTCCCCCATTTCAAAACCTAGAACACAAATTCACTCAATTTTTCAATTAAAACAGAGAGTGAGGGGAGAATAGTGATTTTAATTTGAGCTACCGGCGATGAAGAAAGCTGATCTCCAGCAACCGGATTTGGAGCGGACGGAGGGGCGGCCTTTGAAATCGACGGAGTAAGGGATGACGTCATAGGGTGGAGGAGTATCTGAAGCGGAGATTCCTTCTCCGGCAGCTGCGGCGGAGGTGGCGGCCATTTACCGTTTGTGAATGACCATTTTTGGCGGGTATGAATTTAAGTGGGGACTAATATTTGTAGTGCAGGTGAGATATTTGTTTCTATGTTATTGGTCCACCTATTTATGGATTAATTAATGACTAAAATTATACTCCTTCCGTCTCGATAAGCATAATACAAAATTTTTGTATGTCAAATTTAGTGGGTCGTCCAAATAATGAAATTGTGTCAAATTTAGTGGGACGGAGACTCTCTCCGTCCACTAAGCATGACACGTTTTTTCTGACACGATTATTAAAAAGAATGTATAAGAAAAATATGTCAAATTTAGTGTGAATTAGGTAGTAATAATATCAGAAAGTTTTTAAACTTTTTGTGTAATTAAAAGTATTTAATAAATAGAATACATGAATACATGAATAATTTCTTTATATGCTTATGTATAATTGAATACTACCTTTGTCTTACGACGTAGTCATCTTTTATAATAAATTTTTTATAACTAAAAAGCAAAAATATTAAAGTAAAGTAAGAATAAAGAGAAATATAAATTTTTGTGGGGCGAAGAAGAATATTTTATCATTTTTGTGGATTGGATTTTACCCCTTACTGTATTTATGTTTCTTACAATTTGCACTTCCCAACAAATGTCAATTGTGATGTGACATCTGATAAGTGTATCTTGTAAGTACTGGTATTCAATCTATTATTTTCATTAGTCCATTAAATTATTAATAGATTATTTTTTATTTGTATAAATAACTTAAGTAATAATAATAAATTAAGTAAAATTCAAGTTTTAATAAATACTCAGTATATTCCAAGTAATATTAAATTATTATTTGATTCGTAAAGTTATTTATTTTTAGGAAATAAAAATATTTTTATATAAGAAACAAATACTTATATTAGTTGGTAGTAATATAAAAATTTTCTAATATGTTTATGTAATTTAATGTACCATAAACCTACAAATACTTATGTGTGAGTGTGTAAATTATATGTTTGTAAATTAGTTAGATTTTATCTTTTATTTCAAAACGAGTATTTATTTATCTCTTACAAACGTCTCAATTAACAAAAATAAATCATGTGGAGTCTAAATGATCAAAGTGAGTAACAATTTTGTAAAGTGATAAAGTACTATAATTTGGAGGAGAAAAAAAAATCCTAATAATTGAGTTTATTTAAAGGATTATGAAATTATATCCTTCAGTGGAGTATTTGAAATTTAAATCAAAATTCTTACTACTCCATTTAATCTATTATTATTAAATGAATTATGTGTATTGAATAGGAAAATTCACTTATTGAAAATTGAAAATAATGAACTAGTATTAATTTTGTATACATACAAAAATGACAAAATGAGTATCAACGAAGATATTAATTGTTTATATTTTTGTGTAAGACATGGGACAAAGGGATTGTTGGTAATATATTATGTGTATATTGTGTATGGCGTGAAATTTAAGTATAATTTTATTTTATTTTTCTTAGTAAAATTTTATATATTCACTTTAATAGTTCATTAATTGTTATAAATGAAAAAAAAAAGGTAACAAACAAAATATATAACAAATTTATGAACCGAGTGAATAGCATAATTTTTTTTTAATGTTTTGTATACAAATATGAAATTATAAATTATCAGGTATGGTTATGAATAGTTATGAAAAGTTCTATATCATCAATTTGAATTATATGAAAATTTATTTTTTTTACTTAGATACATCGAAATCCAACATTTGCTAACAAATTTTTTTTTCATACGCCACTAGTAACTAATAAAATTGAAATTTTGCTAACAAATTACTATTATGCTCTAATTGATTTTTGGGTTCAATAAAATTTAATAACTAAGTACTCTACAAATCAAATAGAATTAAAAAAAGATGAAATAAATTAATCAAAACATAACTCTTTTTACTGTTTGTGAATAGGGATGATAATTTATCTGCGGGTATCGATATTCATCGATAACCAACCCTAGTATATGTGGTTTGAGAGACATTTAATATTCACGAGTATGTTTGTGAGTAAAATTTATTATTCGTTTGATTCGCGTGTATGCATACTCACGAAATCTCAATATCCACGAAAATTTGCCAACAAAATATCTCTAATATACATGTAAAAAACTTGTCTACTACCTAATATTAATCATATTTTTCATACAATATTACATCTGATTATTACATAGAATTATATCTAATATATTTTAAATATTAAAATTATATGTTTTGAGAGTAATGAACACCCGCAAATGATGAGTCAATATTGTGGGATACCCTATTTAATATTGTGGGATACCCAATAAATAATGAGTTTACATGATAGAATTATTTATTTAATTTAACAATATGAATTTAGATAGCTACTATACAATGATCGTCATATCCCATTACCATTCCTATTTATGAATTTGAGTGGGGGCTAATATTTGTAGTCCATGTGAGGATATTTGTTTCTTTGTTTTTGGTCCACTTATTTATTTTCCTATAATTTCCTTTCTTCCAACAATTAATATTTAAAAGATTGTGATGTGACGACATCTGATAAGCATATGTGCTACATATTTAATTTGCTATTTAATTCGTACGTCCATTAAATTAAAATTTGACATTTTTATTTTTAATACAAATTCTTTATTTTTTATATAAACAATTCGTTTAATAATAATAAATTAAGTAAAATTTAATTTTTAATAAATATATAACATATTTTTAAATTAAATTATTTTTTTAATTCATAACAAGTTAAAGTGGGCAACAATTTAGTATAATAATGAAGTATTACAAAGAGTATTAAAAAAGTAAAAAATAGATAGTTAGTAGATCTCATTACTTTTGAAGATTTGCATAAAATTGTTAACGTTACGCATATCCAATAAAATCAAAATAAATTATTAAAATACGTATACGAACGTAAATCATTTTTATGATATTATTTTTTATCAAACATTTCTATATAAATAGGACCTAGCAGAAGCATTCATGATTTTAAAGCAAATGTCATTATTGTTCCAAGAAAAAATGGGAGAATGTCATAAATATGGTGTAGTATTATCAAACTGTAATAAATATTGTAGGACATGAGAAATTATATACAGATCGAGGAAGCATGGATCTATATATATATATATTGTGGAAACAATAATCAAAATTTTGGATTATTATGATGGAAGTATATCAATAATTGATTCCATTGTTCCTATTTATAAATTGTTATTATTATATCTTTGTATTTTTTGATAAGTTCGAGTAGTAGGTTCCCTAAATGATTTCTCATTTTGTTTGCTAATGTACAAATGTTGTTTAGTATAAAAATGAAAGGGAGAATTTCCTATGAATACAAGAACTATTCACATTTTTCTCATATTTCACGATCTATAAAATTTGGCTCTTAATACACGAAGTACCGATTTGTAGCAATTAAATACATAGGGTTCAATTAAGTTAAAATTAAGATTATTTAAGTTCGATTTGCCATGTCATCCGCCAACATGGACAACTTTTTTTTTCATTTTTTTTATTATCTTATTTTCATTTCTTAATTAAATACAAAAGGAAAAAATGGTAAAATTAAGAATTAATTTTACCATTTTCTTACCATTTAACTCTAAATAATTGGATTTTTTTTAGTAAAATTAGAACACTTTCAAAAGGAATAGTAGCAAGTGAAGTCACAAAACAACATATCTATTTATGAATATAATAAGAGCGGTCGATTCAAGATCTGTTACAAAATATACTATTAATAATTTAATATGTTAGTTCACTAGTTTATTGTGGTGGTGGTTGTCATTGAATTAATTTAATAATTGACCATATATAGTTTAATAGGGAAAGAATATAATAATTTTCGCCTGCACATGTTTTATATGGTGGAGAGGAATTATATCATATTAAAAAACTAAGAGATATTTTGGAAATAATTTATCACATGATTTTATTATGTGTATGACGTGTATTTTATGATGCAACATGTAACAAAAAAATACTAGGTTATAGTGAGTATTATTACGAATCGTATTCCTTATTCGTTATAATTTTGTTTTCTATGATCGTCATTATTCGACGTCGAATAGTATTCCTCATAATTATTAACATGGTCATGATTCTACATCGAATAGTATTCCTTATTCATTATAATTTTTATTAACAAGAATTGTTATTTTTAATGTTGAAAAATAAAATAAAAAT
>JAPKLX010000074.1:1158312-1216044 GCA_026898415.1 Leonotis leonurus | reverse complement strand
TATTAACAAGAATTGTTATTTTTAATGTTGAAAAATAAAATAAAAATTCAAATCAATTATTACATTTTTCCACAAAAAATATCATCAAAGCATAAAAGAGGAAATATCGAATAGTATTCCTTATTCATTATAATTTTTAATGTTTTCAATTCAAAATCCCTAGTTCACATTCACGGCTGAACTCCACCGCGCGACTCCTCCGCTTGCCTGACGCACACACTCACCGGCCGCCGCCCGTCGCCGCCCCTTCGCCAGCCCGCCGTCCCGCCAAGGCCGAGCCCAACCCCGTCGAATCAGCAGCAGCGCGAGTCCATCCCCGTCGAGTCAGCAGCAGCAGCGCCGAGTCGCAGTCGCAGCCCAGCCCCGGTCGTTCGCCCGCAGCAGCGCGAGCGCCGTCACGTCGCTACTCCAACCCAGCCCCGCCTCGCCAGCCCTGGTCGAATACGTCTGCAACTCTGCAAGCAGTCTGTTCATCTCCTCTCTTAAATTTCCATTTCTTTTTAAAGCTGTTAAATCATTTTGCCCGTAGATATATACAAATGCATTCTTCTGATTCTAGTATAGGAAATTTATGTGAAGGAGTTGGTGGGAAGAGGGGCTATGATTACTGATAAGGAGAGAGGCTTGAGTGGAGTTGATCAGTTGATATTGAAATTTTGGTGGGAAGACTTGAATTGTTGGAAATGTTGAATTTTTATTTTATTAAAGGATCAAGCAAAAATAGAACAAGATATTTCGTCCTCTCATTTCTGATTTTATTTTCTGAAATTGAAAACGTAGCGGCGCAACAAACTGAGCAGTGAGCACCCACCGCCCCCGCCCCACCCACTACAGGCCAACCCACTCCGATAACCAACTCCGGCAGCAGGTAGTCTCCCTTGCCCACCACTGCAGATTAGTTTGTGTTGATTTGTTTGTATTGATTTGTGAAAAATTAGTTCACATTACTTTGTGTTGATTTGTGAAAAAATTAGTGCAGATTAGTTTGTGTTGATTTGTGAAAGGGTTGTTTGAAATCAAGGTCTTGAACCTTGCAAATTTCCCAAATTTGTGGGGTGGGAATTTAAAATTACAAGCCTAACACTTTGTTTGAAATAACAACAGCATGGAATATGACGAGGAGGCACGTCGACTCAATTATAGACTTGAAGCTTCGAAGTTGTGTAAGTAAACCTCCTCAATTATATTCATAACACTATTTTAAGTTAAATACACCAAAAAACAAAAGATAAATGACCCCAAATTAAGGAACAATGCAGTCAGGCACACTTTGTTTGATATATTGTCTTGTTTAACAACTTTTGCAGTTGCCGCTGGATTCGTGAGCAAACACAAGTTTACTGAATCCTCATTTGGTGAGTTACATTTACTGAATCCTCAAATGGCATGATTGTTTGATACATTTACTGTTTTCTATGTATCCTCAGAAGAAGATGATAAAACAAAAAAGAAAGAAAAAGAAATAAAAAAGTATGTATCCTCGGAAGGAGATGACAAAACAAAAGAAAAGGAAACGGGAAAAAGAAAGAAAAAAAAAAGCATTCTGCACGTACTAGAATGTTGGGATGTTTTGATTACCCGAAGGGGGATTTACATGCTATCATCGTCGGCGCAATCGACATTAAGACCTTAAGTCCCAGGCGTTGGCTCAACGATACCATAGTTGACTTCTATATAAGGTAAGTTAGTGTTGGTTATATGTTTCTGGTGTTGTTTTTTTGGGTCTTAGCTCTTAACTCTTAGCTCTTGCATCTTTATTATTAACATAGAGCATGTGGTTGAATGATAGGTATCTTTTACATAAAATTGAAGTAAAGGAACATCACAGGTTCCACATGTTCTGCTCATTGTTCCATGTGAAGCTTACGAGCGTGATAGGCTAATTAGATTCCGATCACAAAAAAGAAAAATCTTGAATGGTGTTCGTAGAATGTTGAAGAATGTGAATCTTTTGGAGAAAGATTATATACTTCTACATGTAGTTAAAGAGAAAGATTATATACTTCTACCAAAAGATTCACATTTTTCAACATTCTACGAACACCATCCAAGGCTTTTTTTTTGTGACCGAAATCTAATTGGCCTATCATGCTCGTAAGCTTCACATGGAACAATGAGCAGAATATGTGGAACCTGTGATGTTCCTTTATTTCAATTTTATGTAAAAGATACCTATCATTCAACCACATGCTCTATGTTAATAATAAAGATGCAAGAGTTAAGAGCTAAGACCCAAAAAAACAACACCAGAAACATATAACCAACACTAACTTACCTTATATAGAAGTCAATTATGGTATCGTTGAGCCAACGCCTGGGACTTAAGGTCTTAATGTCGATTGCGCCGACGGTGATAGCATGTAAATCCCCCTTCGGGTAATCAAAACATCCCAACATTCTAGCACGTGCAGAATGCTTTTTTCTTTTTCCCGTTTCCTTTTCTTTTGTTTTGTCATCTCCTTCCAAGGATACATGCTTTTTTATTTCTTTTTCTTCCTTTTTCTTTTTGTTTTATCATCTTCTTCTGAGGATACATAGAAAACAGTAAATGTATCAAACAATCACGCCATTTGAGGATTCAGTAAATGTAACTCACCAAATGAGGATTCAGTAAACTTGTGTTTGCTCACGAATCCAGCAGCAACTGCAAAAGTTGTTAAACAAGACAATATATCAAACAAAGTGTGCCTGACTGCATTGTTCCTTAATTTGGGGTCATTTATCTTTTGTTTTTTGGTGTATTTAACTTAAAATAGTGTTATGAATATAATTGAGGAGGTTTACTTACACAACTTCGAAGCTTCAAGTCTATAATTGAGTCGACGTGCCTCCTCGCCATATTCCATGCTGTTGTTATTTTACCATTTAACTCTAAATAATTGGATTTTTTTTAGTAAAATTAGAACACTTTCAAAAGGAATAGTAGCAAGTGAAGTCACAAAACAACATATCTATTTATGAATATAATATGAGCAGTCGATTCAAGATCTGTTACAAAATATACTATTAATAGTTTAATATGTTACTCCACTAGTTTATTGTGGTGGTGGTTGTCATTGAATTAATTTAATAATTGTACCATATATAGTTTAATAGGGAAAGAATATAATAATTTTCGCCTGCAAATGTTTTATATGGTGGAGAGGAATTATATCATATTAAAAAACTAAGAGATATTTTGGAAATAATTTATCACATGATTTTATTATGTGTATCACGTATATTTTATGATGTAACATGTAACAAAAAAAATACTAGGTTATAGTGAGTATTATTACGAATTAATTTAATTAGAGTTAAGATATTTTTAAATATATGAACTTAACCCAATTTTAACATTGCACACGACCTTTAAATCTTGTTTCAATAAACAATAAGTAGTATAACTAACTCTCTTTGCAATTTTAATACGAATTCAATGTCTCACACTTTATTTTTCATTATCAAATTATATATTTTAATTAAATATTATAATATCATAAATAACATTATTTTATTTTATTTTTTTCAAAAATATATCTCCTATTATTTAAAATATCATTATCAATCATAAAATTCAATTAAAAGTGACGCTTTAACTGCTAAAATGATACTTATTATATATCCTATTAGTATGGAATAAATTTTTAGAGTTTATAAATACAAAATTATACTAAAATATAAAAAAAATTGAATTTGAAAATTATATATATTAAAAATTAATAGTACACAGAAAGTGTGGAATACAAAATTGAGATACTATTCGATTTCCACATAGTTTATGTAATTACATAATGAATGCAAAGGAAGTTGAATTTATGCATTTGAAAACAATACTTTGATAGTGTTTATAGCAAAATGGGACCATAGTTGCATGTGTTTTAATTCAATCATTAAATTGCAGTACTTATAATCAAGTCTACATTCAAACATACATCTTAATTATCAATTACATACATGCTAACGCATCACGATGTAAAATCGAAACAAGCCGCTCATCAAGCACGTAATATGGATGCTACACCCGGTGAAATACACCGTCAACGTTCGTTCCGTAGAATCCCACAACACGTCGGGGCAAGATAGAGTATAATCCGACACAATCCATCACCACCTAAATTCAAGATCCATCATTACTATTGAAAAAAATCTAATGTCAATGAATTGATTCGACACATCTCTACAAGTTCGAGCTTTTAGATAAGATGAAATTCTTTCATTGCATCAGAGTATCATCGTATGAGAAATACATACATTGTCATGTATCAACGTACCTTGTTGGACCTTGGTTACGATATGCGGCGCGTGAGGATATCAAGCGACACGTTTCCTATTGTAAACGTAGGACTTGGTGAAGTAGAGGTAGGTGAAGAATGCAGCCGCGCTGAGTCCAGCCAGAAGCCAGTAGAAGTAGTCGAGGTGGGCCCGGTTCAAGTTGTCGGAGAACCAACTGTACTTACCCTCGCCACCCGTGGCGTTCTCAATGATGGAGATGAGGAAACTGCTAATGAAACTCCCTACACCAAATATACTGAGGTAGAGAGCAAGGCCAATACTTCTCAATTCACTAGGAACTTGATCGTAGAAGAATTCTTGAAGGCCGACCATTGTGAAAACATCGGAAATGCCAAAGAGCAAATACTGAGGCGCCAGCCACCACACGCTCATAGGTACCGTAGCCGTTGGCAGGTCCACCAGCCCTTGCTCGAAGGCTATTTGGAGACGCTTCATCTCCACTAGAGCTGCGATCAACATTGAAAGCAAAGATAAGAACAATCCGGTGCCGATGCGCTGAAGCATTGATATGCCTGATGGTTTCCCAGATACGGCTCTGGCTATTGGAAGTACAATGCGGTCGTAGATAGGAATGAAGACGACGATGGAGAAGCTTATAAGAGATTGAAGTGTGGCAGCAGGTATTTGAAAGCTTGAAACGATGTGGCGGTCCATTGTAACTCCTTGTTTGGTGAACAAAGTGGATGACTGCGAAAACACGATGGCATAAACCAAACATGTACTCCATACTGGAATGAGTCTAAGTACTGACTTTGCCTCTTCTACGTCATTAATGCTACAAGTTTTCTCATTCTGTTCAGAACCATCCGCTCCCACTAAAGCTTTGTTAAGAAACCTGTTACAATTACAAGAAGCACAAGATGTAAACATGCGATTCCATATGCAGATAATGGGGTTCATGAAATTCAAGTACTTCAAATCCAGCTCTAGTGCAAATTTATATTTCCAAACTTGTTATGGACAACCATGCGATATACAAAACACATGTTAAATAAGAAACGTTAATAGCTACTTAAGTAAATGAGATAACGGGCATTATGTACCATGCACTACTTGGTTCTTGACATACAATGCACGTTTATTGACTTACTTATATTGGTTAAAGCCTTCATAGGGCATAATTCCCTGAGCTTCCCCTACGATGGCAATGGCAGAATCAGTAGCCCCCCAATTTTTAAACGCTCGGACAAATACTTGACCAATTCTGAGAAATGGGCTCTTCTCTTCACTTTTTACACTGAATCGATACGTAAAACTTCCAAGCAGAAACACAATCAGGCCAAGACACATGGCAATGCAGGGGATGCCGAAACCGAGGCCCCAACTCAAATTATCTTGAATATAGTTCAGAGCAAACAGAGACACCAAAACGCCAGCACAAAACGAGAAGTACCACCAGTTGAAGAACGAGCTCTTGGCCTTGCTCTCTTTCGGATCTTTCTCATCAAACTGGTCAGCCCCGAAAGCTTGGACACAAGGCTTATGCCCTCCTTGGGCGAATGCAACCAAATACAATGAGAGGAAAAAGAGAACAACTTGAAACTGAGATGGAGAGCAAGATTCCGTATTCGGGGTAACCTGGCAGTCTGCTGAGCTCATAGAATAAATTACAGCTGACAGAGACAAGCTTCCAAGTGCCTACAATTAATCACAAAATCAATGTCCATATAAGCAAAAGTTCGATGTGAATATTCGATTAGGCCAAACTCATCACTTTTTGTGTGAATTGATAAAGGAAGTTTCCCAAAATCCAGCTGAACTTAGGAAGCAGCTCCAATATTATAAATTTCATGATTACAAAGAAATTAGCGACACAAGTCCATATAAACAACTACTAACTAATATATAAAGCACAAAAGTCGCAATTAATCATCACTTTTCATGTGAATTGACTAAGTTGAATTCATTTCCTTAAACACACAAACAAAAATTCCAACTTTACTTAGCAAGCTTAAATCTTCACTAAATCACTCTATTTTGAAGCATGGAAATTTCCCAAAATTTTGACTGAGCATAAGCAGCTCCCCCAAATTAGAAATTCCACTATTAAGATCGAATCAGCAAACACAAATCCATTTGGTAAGGGAAAGAGAGAGAACATTAAGACTAACCAAAATATAGAGCACAGAGGCAGCAATAAGCGTCCGGTACCGACCGAAAAAGGAGTCGGCCAAAAACGCACCCAATAGCGGCAGCAGCGACGCCGCTCCCGACCAGGCATTCACATTCGCCGCCGCCGTGGCAGTGGACTGCCCCAACGCCCCAGTCAGATAGCTTATCAAATTGGAGCTTATACCGTAATAAGCAAACCTCTCCGCCACCTCCACGCCTAATCATTCACAAGAATCCAAATATGTTGGATAATTGAGGTAAGAGAAGCTCTAATTGTAAGTAATCGGAAGAAATACCTATGATGAAGGAAGCGGATCTCCAGCCACCGGATTTGGATCGGAAAACGGGGCGCCCCCTGAAGTCGACGGATCCCTCGACGGCGTCGCCGAGAAGAGGAACTTCGGCGTCGTAAACGGAGTCGGCGGCGGCGGCCATTGCAGCGGCTGCCTGTAGATATGGAGCGAAAGAAGAAATAAAGCTCGTGTATTTCGTGTTGGTTTGTTTTTGCAGGTAAAGTATTTGGCGGCTAATAATATTTCTACCATAATTGATTAATATACACGAACTTTTGCCGTTTTATTAATTCTAACACGAACTTTAAAAAATTATTGGCAATACACAAACTTTGTAACTTACTCAATTTATAATATATAGTTGACTTTAACTGAAATCGAAGCTGACATGACATATTTTATCCTACGTGGGCGAGACACAGCTCCACGTCAGATAAAATATGCTATGTATTGTCAATAATTTTTTAAAGTTCATGTTAGAATTAATAATACAACAAAAGTTCGTGTATTTTAACATCATTTTCCCTATTATTTAAGAAAAAATATTATTGTGTCCTCTTTAAAACGTAAAACGACGTCGTATTGTGTCCTACATGGGCGAGACACGGCTTCATGTCAATGAATTGTAATGCATAAAATACATTAATTAAATTATGGTCCTTCAGACTTGGATTTTCAGGCTTGCCCTTCATACTTGGATTTTCAAACTCAGTCCTTCAGACTTGCGCTACACAAAATCAAGTTTTGAAACCAAATCAAAACATTATAAATATCCCAACAATTTTATAACATTATGATGATTTTTTATTCATTAACCAATGCATTATGATTTCAATATATTTTAAAGATCGAAACAATAATATTTTTTCTTAA
The DNA here is from genome assembly GCA_026898415.1 of Leonotis leonurus. Taxonomy (NCBI): domain Eukaryota; kingdom Viridiplantae; phylum Streptophyta; class Magnoliopsida; order Lamiales; family Lamiaceae; genus Leonotis; species Leonotis leonurus. The sequence continues at coordinate 1,208,491 of JAPKLX010000074.1, read as the reverse complement.
ATAATGGGGAAAATGATGTTAAAATACACGAACTTTTGCCGTACTATTAATTCTAACACGAATTTTAAAAAATCATTAATACATGACATATTTTATCTGACGTGGAGCTGTGTATGCCCACGTAGGATAAAATATGCCATGTCAGCTTCGATTTCAGTTAAAGTCAACTATATGTTATAAATTGAGTAAATTACAAAGTTTGTGTATTGTCAATAATTTTTTAAAGTTCGTGTTAGAATTAATAAAACGGCAAAAGTTCGTGTATTTTAAAATTATTTTCCCTTATAATTATAATCCCATCTCATTTTTTTAATTTATTTAATAGAATAAATAAATGGAGTAATCAATTGTATCAGGGAAATATATCACTTTATAACTAACATATAAACTTTTCCAAAATTGTATGCGAACCTTCTTTACTAGCGATGACTAGGAGTGAGAATCGAGATGTGGTAAAGTACATGTTGAAGTTTTAATTTTAAAAATCATAAATTTTACAGTCTTGATTCCGTTCAAAATTTCAGCACTTTTGAATGTTGAAATTAAAAATTTGTTAGTCCCGATCTCAAAACAAGTGTTCTAAATAGTTACAAATGTCGCGAACGGGATCAGATTTCTGGAATTTATACAATTAAATTTATTATTGAAATTTAATAGTATAATTTTTATTTTAAAATTAAAGTTTAAAATCAATTTTGGGAAAAATTATCGGGAGTCCCGATCGAGATTCAGGACTCATGGATTCCCAATAAATTTCAAAATACTACTGCTAATCCTGATCTCATTCCTGAAAAAATTGGCACTCATTTTGGGATTGAGAAAGTCTCATATTTTGAGCTCAAATTCTCACCTCTAGTGAGGAGAATATTGACCCGGCCCGAGTTCCGATCGATCAATCTACAAGATTTTTGATCCAATGAAGAGAGATGTAGCTAGAAAAAATAATTGATTGTGGCTCAATTTTTAAATCACGAGTTCGAAAATATGAAAATATGTAGGTTCATATAATCTGATGTGTAGATGTTTAGAACTACATCTTGAATAAAACAATTATAATTTGACGATTTTATAAGAGCAAAATTGAAGAACAATTGATCGAAGAGGCATAAGTAAACCTCTTCTCTTACTGAATTGGTCACTATTGGTGGATGCAAAATGGCTCAGCATGATCGACCCGACCATGTATTGTATAATTATTTTGCCAATGTATTAGATTAATGCATTTGGTTTGATAAGATTTTGAGATAACACATGTTGAATTTTCTTGAAAACTATGTATGGATTAAAATGATCTCATACAACCTTCTATCAACTCCAATTTCTAGGATTCAAATGCTATAATCATACCCTAATTTAGCACTTGAGCTTAGTTCATAAATTTGTAATTTGAGGTCACCAAACACATATATATCAATTGATTTTGGACTTAGGAAGTTGGAACCACATGCACCCCAACCATCTTTATGGCCTTCTTAAATGCCACTTGAATTATTGTGATTGTTGCCATTTATATGAATGGACACCTTTGTTTTCATGGAGCTGCAATAACTACTTGTAAAATATATGCAAATTAGTGCAATGTAGTGGTTTCACCAAGTCCAAACAAATGCTTAAATTATGATAGTTTCTTAATTATTCAAAGAACCAATAGTGGGAAGATTTTTACATTATTGCACAAACTTTAGTATAATTAAGAAGGATTTTATATGAGTTGCAAGCACACTATATAATTAGTTAATATTACACCTATTCACAAAGTTGTTGTACATTTTGTCATTTTAATTCGTTCACAAAATTATTACTCAGAATTTTTTTTTCTTTTTCGATAACTAAACTTTTTCCCTCACTATATACAATAATAAATTAAATTAGACTCAAACTGCTACCTAATACACTTTAAATTATATTATTCAAGTTAAACGATTTCAAAAAATTATATTTTGAATTGGTAATTTGGGACGGAAGAAGTATAAATATTGATTGGTCATTTGGGTCGGGCCGGGTTGAATCAAACCTAATATTTTATACCAGCCCCAATTTGGGCCATCCCATTTAGCATGGTGGGCCGGGCCATTCCCATACAGCTCTCAAGCCTCTCATCAAGAAATGTGCATAGTGCACAACCGTATTAGGGATGTCAATCGGGTCAACCTACTCGATTTGGTTAGTCCACTCGAATTATCGGTCTATTCGGTTCGGATTCAATCGGGTTAAAAATTTACAACCCTAATCTTAAATTTTCGATTTTAAGGCTAGCCCACCCGACCAATCGGGTTAGAATATTTATAAAAATGTTTAAGATATATGAACATTTTTTATAATTCTATATTAAAAAATTACTACATATATTTGAAAAGTATAACAAATAAAACAAATTCTAAAAATAATTAAATATGAAATTTAAATATGAATAAATTTCAATAAAAAAGGTAATGCAATTGAAACAAAATTGTGTTGTAATTATTTTTTAAAGTGATTGATAATTTATGAATATGATAAATACATTTTTTGTATGAAAAAAATAATTTTATTATGTAAATAATTATTATTTTATTTTTTTCATTCGGTTAATTCGGCTAACCCACCCGATTTTCGGGCTAACCCTATCGGGTTTGGGTTATTTTCGGTCTAATCCATTCGGGTTGAAAAATATTTTGAGTCATAAATTTTCAATTCTAACCCTCTTCGATTTCGAATTGATGTTGGAGTGTAACCCACACTTTATGACTAAATTGACATTCCTGAACACTACACTGTCTACAGTCTACACAATCAAATTCAAAATTAGATTAATGATTAATTTTCTTTGAATAAGAAAAAGATTAATCACTCTTGCAAGTAGTCACATTGAGATTGGTCATCTTCTGCAATCAACAAATCAATCAAAATTCCCTCTGCAATCAACAAATAAGTACCCAAATTGAAAACCAAAAAAATTAAGAAAAAAAAGGCCACGATGTGGGAGTGGCATTCGTGGAGCTGCTGCTGTTGCCTTCCAACAACACGCCAAAAACTGCCTAATCAGAGCCCCATCCTCCTCCTTCAAAACGACGCCGTACTCACCAACCGCATCTCCTGCTACGCCGCCGCCTCCATGCTGACGTCTTGGCTCAACCGCCGCCGCCTCCGATACCTCCTCCTCGTCCTCTGCAGCCCTATTCTCCTCCCGCTCCTCTTCGCCTCGTGCCCCATTCTCTGCGCCGTCGAGCTCTGCTACTTCATGTCGAGGCGGCGGCGGCGGAATGAGGAGGGTGGCGGATCCGGAGAAGAGGTGGGGCTGCTGCAGAGGTACCTTGAAGATCAGCTGACGCTGGTGGCGCCGCCGCCGTACGGGGACGGGGATGAGGATGATGGTTTGAGGGAAGAGGAAGGGGTCGATGTGGAATGTTTTGATAGTGCGAGGGCTCTTCTGCAATAGGTCGGATTTTTACGATTGGTCCTTTAGGTTATTCGGTTTTGCATTCTGAGCTATTTTTGTTTCTTTTTTTTTTTGTAAATGCGAAAGTCAAACCTAACCACAGTGAAAATGAAGCTTCTGACTTTGTGATTATGTTTGCTGTCTTTCTATTTTCGCCCAAGTAACTTTATTTGTTGAATCATAGATAATATATTATTCTTAAAAATATATAATTTCAGGGTGTTTGTTTATAACTAAAATTTTTCAGATACTCGATCCAAAAATTGTATATTTTCGTCATATAATCACAAATTAAAATTAAAATTTCAAGTGCTTAATTTTGAATTGAGTATTTCGAACAGCATATTCAGATATTTGAAATTTCTAGTAAATTTAAATTATATAGCATTTATATTTATATATATATATATATATATATATCGCGTAGTTTTGGATAATATATGATTTTGGCTAATGTAGATATTTCAATTATTAAAAAATTTAAAACTATCAAATTAAAATATGATCTCTCTATCCCCGGCACCTAGGGCTGTAAGTGAACCAAACTATTCACGAACTATTTGGAGTTCGCTTCGTTAAAAGTTCGTTAGATAAAAATTCATTTTCTAAACGAGCCGAATTCGAGCCTCGAATCGAGCTCGAATATTTTTACGAACCAAACTCGAACCTAATAATATTCGATTCGAAAAGTTCGCGAACATGTTTGAATTCGAGCCTTAACGAACCGAACTTCGAATAGCTCGCGAACTTTGTAAACGAACTTGTTCACGAACTTAATAAACGAGCCAACCTTCAAATAGTTTGCGAATTTTATATACGAACTAGTTCACGAACTTATCAAATTAATATAAAAATATATATTAACAAAATAATTTAATAAACGAGCTTTTTAACGAACTCGAACTCGAGTTCGAATTTACTATTAAATCGAATAATTAACGAACCGAATTCGAGCTCGATTTTTATTTATCGAACCGAACTCGAACCTTTAAATTTTTAAACGAACCGAACTCAAGCCTGACAGTATTCTGTTCAGTTCGATTCGATTACACCCCTAAAAGTTTTTTACATTTTGTTATTTTTACTCTATTTATAAAAAATGTACATTTCAAAATTTTCAATTATAATAAGGAACTCACTCCACTCAATACACCAACTTTATTAAAAATAATAAAACTAGTGAGGTCTAAACTTCACTCAATACACGCAATCACTTAAAAAAATTAAATTATGTGAGTTCTAAACTCTACTCACCGCACATTTTAACACAAAGTCAAAACACATTATTAAAACTCATGCCGAATTAAAATGACACGATCTTTTATGGACGAACGGAGTAATACTAACGAAGTGAATAAACAAAAACTAGTGAGTGATACCAAATCACACTAGAATCTCCAATCCTTCCATCTTGAAATCCGAAATTCAGATGTTTGGATACTCAATATCCAACCAACCAAAATACACGAAATTCGGAATCCAAATGTACACAATTATTGAAGTTAAACATATACAAGTTGTAGAAACAATGTTTGATTGAATTTGAGCATACACGACTCAACTAAAATTGCTTCAAGCTTGGCAAGCTCGTGCCGACCAAATCAACAAGCTAGTATTAACACTTACGGGCCGTGTATGAGATATAAAAAAAAGTAATAATCCGATTTGACTTTAAATCATTAAAACTCGACTTAAAATGATCTCAAGTGTGATGTATTCAAATGCCCGATTACTCTATTTTACACGAAAAATACTATTTTGATAGCTCAACCGATACATTAAGTCACGAGCTATATTTTCATTGCCCAGTTCCTGGAATCGAGCTAGAGTTAGATTAGTCCAATTGACAATCACCCAATATTAAAAAAATTACTAGTTGGCTAATTGTGATAAAATGATAAAGGAAGTAAAAGGGTTTTGTATTTAGAGTTTTATTAATTATATAGACTACCTAGGAGTTTCCCATAAGGCAAGTAGGAGCACTTGATTGATTAGAATAATTAATGTAAGAGTTGTTTTTAAATATAAATATTGAAGTCTATATCTTAAATGTCAATGGATGCATTGTTAGAATTTACTAAAAGCAACAAATTTGATTCTTTATTGACAATTTAATAAATAAAGGAATAAAGATTAAATTAAAATAATTAGTTAAGTTGTTGTTATAAGTCAAACTCGCATATATATATATATATATATATATATGATATGCAACTTCTTAGTTAGTGTTCCCAAATTTAAGTTTGTTCGGTTGATGTATTTATTATAATCATAAAATAAGTAGTAATATTAAGTAATTTATCTATTTTATTATTATTGATAATTTTTATCGAAGCATGCAAATAATAATTAAATGAGATCCTTACTCTCTGATTGTATGGTATTATCATATGTTGTGATAATGATATGTGTTAAATGACACATATCATTATTAATATTCAAAATTTATGATTCATATTATTTTCTGGGACGTTCTAACGATATATTTTAATTTTAGTAAGAATTAATATAACGCGTTCTTTAATTTTTTTTGTAATTTATAATTATTGAGTAATTTTTATTTTTCATATAAAAATTAAATGAATTATTATTGATAGAATACAATATAGTAAATTAATATATTTATTAATTAAAAATAATTATCGTTAATTATATAAATTAACCTGTATTGCACATTAATTATAAAATATGTGCTATGATCTACCAACTATAAGTTTTTAATTTTTTTTTTTAGCTAATTAATACATCGGCTTAGTTCTGGTCAAACTATTGCATACGTGGACTCGAATAAGTTAAATTAAGTTAGAACAACATCGTGTTAAACACACGTGTACATACACGTGTGTTATTTGAATCGACGTATGCAATTATTTGTCCAAAAATAGTCTGATATATTAATTAACTAAAAATGATAGTTGGTGTATTGTGAGACAAATTTTATAATTAGTGTTCCATATAAAAATGGTGGTTAGGTTATGTATTTAAGTATAATTATCCCTATTAATTAAATAAAAAATAATGATAAAAAGTTAAAACTATACTAGGGAGTATTAATTTTGTTAAGGGAACTCCAGAGAGTTCACACAGTGTGAATCATAAACCCATATTAGCTCAAATTTTCACTTTCTCAATTCTTAAAATTTCTTAAATTCCTCTCAAATTGGAAGGAGATATCAAACTCCCAGATTGGATCGATCGAAGACCTGAGGTTTTGGCAGAAATCGAAGCGTCCCACAATGTTCTCTTCTTGAGATCTGAATTCCCGGGGCTGAGAAAGAATAATTTCTCCATTTCGCTTCAAATTTCAGTTCTTTAAGTTTTACTGATTTAGATCCGGAGGCGATGAGCTCCGCCGGCAGTTTCTACTTCGTCTTCGTATTGTTGTTCGCGTTCTTCGTCGCCTCCTCCCTGGGCAAGGTGATTGGATTCCCAATCAAGAAATTTTAGCTTCTGGAATTTCATGTTTTAAGTCGTTGAGTGCTATTCGTTTTGTTTCCAATCAAGATTTTTGATTTCTGATCCTTCGAGTACTCCTCCCGTGGATTGTGTGTTGTTATGTTAATCCATTTGAATAGACTGTAACTGATCTTGGATTCTATTATTTGTAGTCTTTATAATGATTGTCGGATAATGCTTTAAATTTTAGTTATTTTTCTGAGAATGGATAAATCTTTTTAGCTATGTTGTTTGTATTATCAAGATCTGCTCGAGGAATTGGCTTCTCTTGCATTTTGGGTTCTGATTTGCGGAGTGATTTTTATGTAACCTGCAGTATCAGGATGGTGAAGCTGTCACTTTGTGGGTGAACAAGGTTGGGCCTTATAACAATCCTCAAGAAACCTACAACTATTACAGCCTCCCCTTTTGCCGCCCGAAGGGCAAACCAGCTCATAAGTGGGGTGGTCTCGGTGAGGTCCTCGGAGGGAATGAGCTTATTGATAGCCAGATCGATATAAAATTTAAGAGTAATGTTCTGTTATGGCATTTCCCTTTATTTTAATTTTTTGATCGAGTATAGTTTTTTGTTATACGCAAGTCTTATCTCTTTTTACAGGAGATGTGGAGAAAACTACGATTTGTGAGATTGAGCTGGAAGGTTCGAAGGTTAAACAGTTCAAGGATGCAATTGACCATTCTTATTGGTTTGAATTTTTTATGGGTATGGTTATCACGATTAGTTCCCCTATAACTGCAGAATATTATTATGTTTCTCAAGTTCTGTCCTTTTCTAACTTGAGTTTTCTTTGTGCACCGGTGGCTCATTTGATCAGATGATTTGCCGTTATGGGGTATGCCTTTTCCACTTATATGAATTTAATACACCAGAACTGCGTTCAATTGTGAATGATTGGAGAATTCTTTCATGAAGGTTTTGTTGGTGAGGTGCTCCCTGACAGAACCCATGATAATAGACACGTGCTTTTAGCTCACAAGAATCTTGTCATTAACTACAATGGGAACCAGGTTCACTTCTAATTGCTGGTTCTCTTTTTTAAGAAAAATGTATGGTTCTATTTCTGCAGCCCAATTGAAAAGCTTCCTCATTCTTTTAATTTTTTTTTTTTTTGGTGCAGATCATTCATGTAAATCTTACCCAAGAAAATGCCCAGCCACTTGAGGAGGGCCGTGTATTGGAAATGACCTACTCTGTTAAATGGGTCCCAACTAACATTTCCTTTGCCCGCCGTTTTGACGTCTATCTGGACTACCCTTTCTTTGAGCACCAGGTGATTGCTTAAAATCTGCATGTCTTCTTTCCGAGTTTCGTTTTGTACTTATCATTAATTATCTGTAATGATATTATGTTATATTTCATTTCTTTGAAAATTGTATGAGAAGATTATGGTAGTAAGGGGTAAATTATAGCGGAATTACTTCGAAATAGTTGTTCACTATTAGATTAGTATAAATTTTGTCTATTGTTACAATTTGCAGATTCACTGGTTCTCCGTCTTTAATTCTTTCATGATGGTAATTTTCCTTACTGGTTTGGTCTCAATGATATTAATGCGCACTCTAAGGAATGACTATGCTAAATATGCACGGGAAGATGATGATCTGGAGACACTGGTAATATATTCTACATTTCATGTGTTTCCATACAGAAAATGCTTCATTAACAGTCTTTTTTGTTACTACACACTTCATCATGCAAAGCATACATATATGGCTTTTGATTAACAGGAAAGGGATGTAAATGAAGAGTCTGGTTGGAAGCTTGTCCATGGCGATGTGTTTCGGCCTTCCCAGAATCTGGCTCTACTTTCAGCTGTTGTAGGCACTGGTGCTCAGCTAGCAACACTTGTACTTCTTGTCATCATATTTGCAATTGTTGGAATGTTGTACATAGGGTATGTGAGAACCACATATAGCTTGCTCTCTTTTAGTGCGTTGTTGGCCCAGCTGATTGATTTCACCTGTCGAGTCAACATTTTGCCTCCATACCAGGGTCCTTAGAAACCATTGTTCTGAAAATTTGTCATCTACATTTCATAACTTTTGCGTAATAGGATCAAAATTTGTAGTTCGGAAAATATGGTATTTATGTGTTAGTACTTATAAACAAATATAGTTTGGTTGATGAATTCACATTTCTATCTCTCCTTTGCATTAGGTCCTAGTTTGGTTGTTTGTCCTTAGTTTGATACATGATCTCCTGCTGCCCCAAAACTTGTTTTCTCAATTTTAAGTACTTACCTGCTACACTCTTATATGTCTCAGGAGAGGATCAATTGTCACAACGTTTATTGTATGTTACGCATTTACGTCATTTATTGCTGGTTATGTGAGTGGTGGCATGTATTCGCGCCATGGTGGTATGCTATCAATTTAACTTCTCCCTACGTATTTTATCAAGCTTCTGTGCAAATAACCTAATGTTCAATTAACATATTACTGTGTTGGGTTATGTTAGGTAAAAATTGGATAAAGTCGATGATCCTCATGGCATCACTTTTCCCCTTCATGTGTTTCGGTATTGGCCTCATATTGAACACAGTTGCCATATTCTATGGTTCACTAGCGGCCATTCCCTTCGGTACCATGGTGGTTGTTTTTGTCATATGGGCATTTATTTCTTTTCCTCTGGCACTTCTTGGAACTGTTTTTGGAAGAAACTGGAGTGGTGCTCCAAATAATCCTTGCCGGGTGAAGACAATCCCTCGTCCAATTCCTGAGAAGAAGTGGTATCTAACACCTTCGATCATCTCTCTCATGGGAGGTCTACTTCCATTCGGAAGCATTTTTATTGAAATGTATTTCGTCTTCACCTCCTTCTGGAATTACAAGGTAATCCTCATTATATTTCGTCAACTGGTATTCTTCCTTCAAGAATTGTGAAGAATTACACACATTTTTGTCGTTGTTTCTGCCAGTGCTCCACAGATTCTTAAATTACAATGTCTTCATATAGCGCGTCTTTTATTTTATTTTTTTGCGCAACTGTCTATCCATTGCTGTCGACATCATAATCCGTCTTTTGACTGGCAGGTCTACTATGTGTATGGTTTCATGTTGCTCGTGTTTGTGATTCTGATCATTGTCACCGTTTGTGTCACGATCGTGGGGACATATTTCCTGCTGAACGCCGAGAACTATCACTGGCAATGGACTTCCTTCTTCTCTGCTGCATCCACTGCTCTCTACGTCTTCGTCTACGCTATATACTACTACTACGTCAAGACGAAGATGTCTGGCTTCTTTCAAACCAGCTTCTACTTCGGATACACACTGATGTTCTGCCTTGGTTTAGGAATACTATGCGGTAAGTTCCTCTTTCCTGCATTGCCCTTCTACACGCATAGAACGTCGTCCCGTCGTTCACTAATCACTTTGAAAAATTCCAGGTGCCGTCGGATATCTGGGCTCCAACTTGTTTGTCAGGAGAATTTACAGAAACATCAAATGTGACTGAGCTTCAGAAATATGCAGTCTTTCACTTGATCTGTTGCGAAACGGAGACGAAGAAAATTTGGTGGAAGTTGGGATTTTTTTTTGGAGGAGGAAAAGAATGGATGGTGAGAATTTTGATGCTTGGACTGAATTAGTGCCAAATATTTGTAGCTTGTAAAATTTTTGGTGGCATAGGCCATTTATATACTACACTCTGATTTTTATGTTATTAAGTAGTAAACACTTATTCAATGTCAAAGAAACATAATTGGTAACTGTGTTCCATTAGAAAAATAAAATAATTGAAATAGAAATTTTAAACTTTGACTTCTGATAAACTTTTATTTTTAGATAGTCCGGTGCTAACCCTTCAATATATCAAAATAATCCTTATGTCGATAACAAGTGAGACCAGACAATTTGATGTACTCTCATTGATAGGGAGTGGGACCAACCCCCTCCTATTGATATGAGTGAGACCAAACAACGAGTAAGAATCGTGGCATTCAGTATCTCGACCCTTCTTCTAGATGGGGATAAAGAATGGATATAATTAGCAGTAGAGTGTCACCTTGACGTGGTGAAAGTTATTAGTTCGAGTCTGATTATCCTTCCTACTTCTAGATGGGGACAAAAAATGGATAACTAGCAGTAGAGTGTCACCTTAACGTGATGAAAGTCATTAGTTCGAGCCTGATTATCCCTAATCTCGATATGAGTTTTCTATTGGATTTGCCCCTCACCGTGATTAAATGAGAATGGGACCATGCATAATAGTGAATTGGAAGCCGCCGAATACACTAGCTACACCTAACATATCAAATGCATAGCATTGAATTGGAAGCCGCCGACGGATCCAATAAATAGAAAAATAAAAATTTCCCTTTCGATGAACTAGTAAAGAATGTCGAGGGATATACTTTCATTCCCAAAGAAAAAAAAGTCTTGATTTCTTTTTTCTTTCCTATTTTTCCATATCGCTTTTATTGTTTGGTAGATTAGGAACTATGTAATTAATTGAAGTGGAAAGGCAATCTGAAGATCCTTCATCAGGAGATTGTCCAGGGACAGAAAAAACAAGGAAACGGATGATTGCACATTTTGGAGTAATTAAGTTAGGAATCCCAATTTTCTAAACATATGTTAATGGGTGATGTTGTGCTTAGCCTACCAAACAAGGAGTGAGAACAACTCCCTCCCATTGAAGTAGTCGTTGGATCATACTACATAATTCCAGCAACATCAAAGCGACAAAAATTGCAAAAATGACAGCCACAATACAGTACTGTTTTACTATTTCCCATACGAATCAACTCTTCACATATAGTGACAAAGAAACAATTAATTCTTCAAAACTCTTCAATTTGAGCATAATTCCAGCGAATATATATATGATGAGTCGAGCTTAAAGAGAACTCAACACCAAAATAGTCGTTGAACTAAGTACAATCACTAAAGGCAAAACTCTGAGTTAATTATACGATGAGTCGAGCTTAAAGAACTCCAACTCCAACTCGAATATACGATGAGTCAAGAAGCTTAAAGAACTCCAGTATATGATAAGTCGAGCTTAAATAGAACTCATGGTCGAAATATTCGTGGAAACAAGTACAAACACTATATATATATATATACCTAAAGCATCATCCTTACTACACACTTCCTTGTCAATCTATTACATTCCCATCTACAAACCACAACATCAAGAATTCAACACAACTGTACAACTACAACCAAGCCTCAACACGCCGTGGCCTGCAGTCGTTGGCTGAGGTGGACTAGGTGCCACGTCAGTGACACCAGAGCCAGCGCATTGACGAACGATGAGTATGAGTTGAGCCTCTGCAAGGTTTGGTTCAAGACGACGATCTCCGATCTCGCTACCACTTCTTCGCCCGTCGAGCCTCTTCCGGCCGTTTCGGCAGCAGCCGGACTGTCCCTGGTAGCTGGCGCCTCTTTTGCTGTACCTTCTTCCTTATCCTTCTTCATTCTCTCGAGCATCACCTGCAACACATGTACAGTACAGAAATTAATTAAACTAACCATTGCCACAGATCAAGAAATCTCGAAGAACCGTAAATGCAGACTACCTTAGTTGCTCGAGGCTCTAGCCACATCAAGTTGGTCAAGATCATGGCGAGTGACGACGCGAGGTTGAGGGTTTGGAACGCCACCACGCTCGCCGGCAACGATCTCCGGCTCGGGCCAACCAAATACCCCAACAAGGCCATCCCCACACTGCACCCCATTCCCTTGAAATACACGGGGTATATCTTGCTCTGCACCATCGCAAACTGCTGCTTCGGCAACGCCCCGGCCAGCACGTAGCTCGATGCGAATGTGATCCACAAGGACATCCCATAAGCCGCTGCGAACCCCATCAGGTGCATGATTCTGGCAACCGGCGCCACCCTCTTCGGTGGTGCGATGTAGTCGAAAATATCCCCTGCAACCACACCCGCATGCTGCAGAATCCCTACTAGTTTCTTCTTCCCTTGTTTTTTCGCTCTACGAGCACTCTCCTCCGCCTCCTTCGCCTTCTCCGCCACCATATCTTTAGCCCCCTCGACCTTCTTCTCTGCTTCCTCTTTCATCCCACTAGCCTTTTCAAACATCTTCCCCTTCACATTCTCTTTAGCTTCTTGCACTATATCAGAGGCTTTATGCGCAGTTTCCTTCACATTCTCTTTAGCTTCTTGCACTATATCAGAGGCTTTATGCGCAGTTTCCTTCACATTCTCTTTAGCTTCTTTCACTCTATCAGAGGCCTTATGTGCGGTGTGAGCAACCGTATCCTTTACCTTCTCCGCCGCCTCCTTCGCAGCCTCCTCGGCCTCAGAGGCGGCGTCCTTCGTTTTCTCGAAGGCCGAGGCGATTTTGTGCTTACACTTACCATACGCATCACAAACAAGCTCTCTAGGCCTAAACTTGTGAAGAACTTCTTCTCCTTGCTTCCCAACTTCCTCAATTCCATCAGCAACAGAGGAGGAAGCCTCTTTCACCCCTTCCTTCACCCCCTCAACTCTCCCAGACATTTCATCATACACCTTACCAGAAAATCCCTTTCCATCAACGTTTTGCACCGTTGCAGAAGAAGAATCCTGCGGCGAGATCAAAACCTTGGTATTCCCATCTTCTTTCTCGTACTCAACCACCACAACTCTGTGCCCTTCCTTCACTATAACATCTTCCTTCGATTCGATAGTGTTTTGTGGGGTTGGACTGAAAATCCCTGCAGTCACGAGCGATGTTAGGACAAGGCCCAACGCGAGCAAGTTCATCATCTTTGTGTGCTGTTCTTGCGTAAGAAGGAAAGAAACCGAATTCTTATTGGGTATGGGGAGGATTTGGAAAGGAGAGAGTTTGAACTTTAATATGCAAGAATGTTGGGAGTTACCGAGGATTGGTAGGAGGCCACGTAGTGTGGAGAAATGGACATGCAATACGTGGGTTTCTGCATGTTCTTGCAGAACTCCACGTGGTAGTTTTTGGCTCGGTTTTATCCATTTGTGATAGAAACTAAAGCAGATATGCCTTAACTTTGTCGGTTAATTACGGTTGCCAAGATAATCTTCCAATTGAAGCTTTTGTTTAGACCTAGAAATTTGGATGATCCAACTCTTAATACATCATCACATTCAATCTCAATGTAATCTTCAAACTTATTCTTTGTGATTCTCATTTTGTTATTTCTTTTCTTGTATGTTTGGATGCGAATGAGATATTTATATCTTACGCCATTAATTATACCACGTGTCACATTTTATTGATGTATATATAATAAAAAGATATTTATATCTTACACTATTAATTATGCTACGTGTCACATTTTATTGATATAATAGAAAATGTAATGAATAGACAATAGAACATGTGGATTAGTTTGGATGCTCCAACTTCATAATTACTTTTTTCCCACTTGCGTTTAAGCTCTTCAACTGATTTTTTTTTTAAATGTTGTGTCTCTTGGTGAGAATTTGAATTCCTCGTACTTTTCTCCCTTATCTCTAACAAAATTTGTAAATAAATCTATAGATCATCTAATTCTTTTATTGCATTTATTATCTAAAATTAAGGGTTATATTTAACTCGGACGCGAACCGGATCGGTTAAAACTCATAGGGTTTCGGAATCAATTTCAATTTTAAAATCGAACTCGTTTAGACCCGTGCATGATTGAATTTGCCCAACTTGTTTAATACGTTTTCAGTTCGGGTTTGATAGTTCCTGTTAATTTATTTTATTATTAAGAATCTATGTAATATATTAAAGGACAACATATTGAAGTTCTCTCCTTAATTCAAGGCTGACGTGATAAAACCACAATTTTTTCCAGCAAAAATTAATAAATTATATATGGTAGTTTTATTAATATGGTTTAATTATGTTTTATATAGTAATAAATCACATTGTAATATTATTTAATTAATTATTCAGCCTCGCAATAAATATAATTCTAATAATTTAGAAAATTTATAATATTTATAATGAAATATATAATTTGATTTTTATTTAATAATTATTTTATTAATATTTTTATTAAAAGATTCAGTGAAATAAAATATACAATATTTAATTGATTGGGATGATTTGAGGATGATTGATTCATTGCCACTTTTCCAAGTTTTTGAGCTAGAAGGGATTTATGTCACAAGAGGAACAAGGTGGAGTCCTCTTAATGGCCAATTTCTTCACCTCAAATTCTTGATAATTGAATGCTATGACCTATATGATTGGGATGCAGACAACTTTCATTTTTCGGTTCTTGAAAAGCTTGTTCTTGATGGATTGTGGAATTTGAAGGAGATACCGTTCGAAATCGGGGAAATACCAACACTTGGGCTCATTAGTGTTGAAGATTGCAATAATGATGTCGCGATTTCTGCCCTTAAAATAAAGAAGAACGTCTTGAGAATCTAGATAAAGATGTCTTTCAAGTTCAACTCAAGATTCGTCCAAGAGATGAGAAGGAATTCAGAGAAATGGCGGAAGAAGAGAGACTCACAATCAACAATATTCCATTGAAGATATATATTCAATTGGAGATAGATGATGAGTGATGAGCATTGTGTTTTGAGGAATTTTGATTTCATTCAATTTGTATAGCTGGATTTCATCACTCACACCATCAATAATTTTGCATTCATTTTATTTTCAACAAATATATATAACATTATTTGGATTACTATTAATACATCAAACTATAAACAAAAAAACCTTAAGCTATATATTAGTTAAGCTAGCACACTATGATATCTCAATTTGGTTATTCTCGTGCTTTCAATTATTTCAACATTAATGGTTATTCAATATTCCAAAACTAATTCAATCCGATTTAATAGTCTCACAATTTGATAGAGTTGGCTCGAAAATAACAATGTGAATCCAAGATTGTGCTCACGTGAGTGTTTAAATTAAAATGATTTGAAGATTACAAAAATTGAAAATAGTTTTTAAAATAGAGATTTAAGTGAAAAGCTACTTTATAGATGAACGGATATGACGAAGTGAAAAATTATTTCGTAGACGGAGGAAATATATATTTACATCTCATGGTGCAATTTAATGTTTTTCATTATAAATTCTCAATGGATTGTGTGAGCATAGCAAGTGAGGAAGCATATATGGCACATAAGCCTGTCAACTTTGCTATTGGGCAATTATAAATTGGAAAGGAGGAAGTATAAAAAATTGTTTGATTTTCTATTCTCGTATTATCTTAAGAAGCACATGCATGTGACTAGAGTTTTAAAAATCATTTATAGTGCATTAATAAGATCGTGACATCGTGCTATGTTAGATGATTAGGGTTTAAAATATAGAATATATATAAAATAAAATATATAATTTTATTTTAAACCATTAATTATATCACCTAATTATTTATAAGATTTGGGGATAAATGATTTCGAACCAGAGACATTTTAGTTAGATAATTTTGTTTATCCAATTCTGCTACTAGGAAAGTTAATTTATTGTTTTGTATTTAAAATTTTTAAAGTTCATTTCTTATGGATTAACAAAAAATGCAATTAATAAGATTAAAGCCAAATACGTCTTGCTTAAATAAAAATATTTAACTAACTAAACTACTAAAAGAGTTGTTATAAAAAATTATATAAATAATTAAATAGAGGTAATAGGTAAAATTACCCCTCATATAAAACAAAGATAAAATATTCTCACTTAAAATAAATAATAAAATATATCCATTTAACATGATAACATGATAAATTTCTTTATGAGCTCACCTTTAAATTATTTTGTGAAATAAAATAGACGAGGACATTATATTTTTATCTTTTATTTTTAAGTGAGTATATTTTTTTTATATTTAACCCCTATAGAGGTAATCTTATAGTTATTGATATTTCGGAATCTCATTTATTTTCGAGGTTCTGTGCGATCGTCCACCATGCGCAAGGTCATGAACCTCCCTTAATCATCATGGTAGGGCTACGGAAAAAGATCCTTTTTTCACTTTCTCTTTGTTGTGTTTGTGAATAGGATTATATACGGCCATCAAATGTGAACTTGTACATGTTTGCCCATCAACTTGTCCATATACATTATATAATACTTCATGTGCTTATTAATAACGATTTATTGTTTTTTATACGAAAATCAATAAACACTCAATAACTATGTATTATACGGAAATTAATGAATGCCCAAAAATGTGATAATTTTTATCCAAAAGCAAACGTGTCGTTATTAAGGAAATGTCCCAAAAAAAATATACTCCCTCCGTCCCCCAAACATAAAAACCCACATACCAATACAATTAATAATTTCCACTATTTACCCCTAATTATTACATTGAAACTATAAAAAGCAAAAAATATTCAAATGATTACAAGGGCAAAATAAGAACTTTAACACTATTTACTCTTGAAAATTGAAATGAGACACTCTTTAGGGGATACTAATTTTATCCTTAAAGGACACTCTTTAAGGGAGGGAGGGATTAGATTGTTATTACCAAAACTCATGAATTATAAGATATTTCAGTCAAACATATCGAAACTTGTGAATTTAGATGAATGAGGATAGAATTCTAAAACTCATAATGGCTGTTCACAAATCCGAGAAACTAATCAAGATATATATTAACATAAAAGTAATTAACCACTAAGCTGTGTCACCAAATATACCAATTAATTCAATATTAATTATGGCTGGACTCAAAGATAGTGGTTACATGTACTTTAGAAATGGAGAGAAAATATTGGTTAAAATTCGGAAAAAAAAAACTCAATTATCGTCAAATAAAAGAGGATAAATTACTGTTCAGAATTGGGACATGACCGGGGTACCTGTCCTGAAATTCTTCGAATTTATGGTCCGATCTCGGTTTCAATTGGAATTTCGGGAGTCTCGAATTTCAAAAATGGAAAATTTTAAATTTCGATCTCGAATAAAAATGTGCCGAATGGAAATAGTATCAAATTCCCGAACTGCTCAAAAATTTCCCTACCGGGACCAAAATTTCGAAAAATTGGGAAGCCTAATCAAGATTCGGGATTCTGAGTACCAAAAATTTCTAAAATTCCAATCCTAGACTAGTCCCGTGCAATCCTGAAAAAATTGGACCTCAAATTCCCAAATTCCACGAGGACTCAAGTTAGAATCAAAAAAGTTTCAAATTCTCAACCTAGAATAAATTGGTATATTTATACAGGACACTATATTCTTTTTCATCGTTCTACGAGTTTGTTTAATAATATTTTAATAACACCAACAAATTAAAAAAAAATCAATGTTGTTGGGGGTAACTATGGATTAATGTGAATAGCTTACACTTTCTTTTAGATCATGTTTAGTTTGCATGATAAGATGAATTGATAAAATTAATTCAAATTAATCTAATGTTTACTTTGCATGATAAGATGAATTGATAAATTTAATTCAAATTAATTCAATGTTTACTTTATGGATAAATGATGAATTAGTTATTTTAAACTAATTTTATAATCTTATATTTTAAATACTCAATCATAGCATATGTTTTATCAATTAGTTAATCACCCAAATAAAGTAAACGTTACCTTAGGAAATTAAAAAAATAAACACATCTTAATTTATTTATCTTCACAAACTTTGTCAAATTAAATGAGGGTTAGTTACAACAACGAGAACCAATAACATTAAGATAGAATTAGGTGTATTATATACGAATATATATATATAGAGCTAACAATTAGTCTGATACCAATTAATCGATCATTTGAAACAAAAAAGTGATGATTTATGGTATATATTGGGTATCGGACTCTCGGGTTCTACCTTGGTTCGAAACAAAAAAGTGATGATTTTTTACAATATTCTTTTCCTTTTTTATATTCTAAAAGTTTAAGCCAACAATAATTTTACATAAATAATTTTTTAATAATAATTCGATATAAATATAAAATATTTATTTTTAATAATTATATAATAAATCGGGACCTGGTCCGATACTGATTACCTGATGATATCGTTAATTTTGAAATTGTAGTACTGATTACCGAATTATTTACCGTAAAACCAGTACTTGGTAATCGATTCTCGATTCGATACTAGTTGGATACTAATATTTCATAAAAACTGATTACTGATTAACACCCGTAAGTACTTTTATCACAATGAAGCACAAAATTAACTAGAGGTGTCGAAATTCGACCCCGCACACCAACCAAATACATGGTCCATCTTGATTCTTCCATTCGGCCTGATGGATACCGGCTGGGCTAAATCCGGCCCGAAGATGCCATATATATGTGTCATGAGTATGTATATCAGAAAAAGTTAGACAATCTTGGTCTTTAACAAGAATACTAAACACTAATTTTATTATATTTATATATTATATATATTTGTTTTACTGTTTCGACTAAACACGTAACATCAAAAGACGTGAATTTAGATCAATGGGGATATAATGCTAAAAGTAATCAAGAAATATATTCAAATAAAAGTAATTAATAAACGCATGCAAGTGGATAGTTTTATATGATATTGAACCAATAGAATATGAAAAGCATATTGACAATACAGTGATTGCTGTGCTCTTATTAAGATTGCCCCTACCAAAGGACAATATTATATTTATACCTACTTCTCATCGATTTCTCTCTTATGCATCCAACAACACATTTTACATTTCAATCCCTTCCTTATTATTCTTCTTCTTCCCATCAAAAATAAAACAGAAAAAGAAAATATCATAATTAATGGCAGCTTATGCAGGATTAGCCTCTCTGATGAATAATATATATTGATAACATGATGAGCCATCCTTTACTTTCTTCTTCATTCGACAAGAATCAGATCCAATCCCTTCTCACAAAGGCTGCTGAGTTGCTTGAGTTCATTAAGAAGAACAGCTGCCGAGGAGGAGGAGGAGGAGGAGTTATAAGCATAGAAGAAGTCGATGATTTGGAGAGGCTGATCGCATCTGCAGCTCATGCGGCTGAAGATGTCATCGAATCTCACATTGTCGATCAACTTCATGCTCTATTCAATCAACCGTGCTTCGGTTGCCTTGATTTCTTGCTCGATTTCCTCAAGAGCAGTAATTGTGGCGGAGGTAGCAAAGAAGCAGAATATATTGATCTGCAACAAGTTCTTAAAGACATGGATGATGTCATTAAGAAGGCTGCTGAGGTGGAGCAGAAATGGCGACATAGGGAGGCGGAGGCAATGGCGGAGGAGAAGGAGAAACCACTTTTTACCACCGGAGAGACTGTTGCGGTGGGACTTAAAGATGACATGATCCGGCTTATGGAAGAGCTCGACCTTAATGGTGAGAAGCCACTTCTTATCATCTCGGTTGATGGTATGGGCGGTTCTGGTAAGACTACTCTTGTCCACAATCTCTTTCATCATCCTTATATCAACAAACACTTTTTCGTTCGTGCTTGGGCTACTGTTTCTCAACAATACAGTGCACGACATATCTTTACACAACTTCTTTCGAGCAGAGGGAAGTTCGATGATGAAAAAGATTTAGGAGTGGAGTTGCACCAAACTTTATGTTGAGAGTTGTGATCACATGAGCTGAAGTTGAGCTTGAAGTATAGGTGGCGAACAGATCGTTTGGTTAAAGTCCCAACAGATCGTTCTGTTGAGAAGCAGATCGATTGCTGGTGGTAAACAGATAGTAGTTGGTAAAAATTAAACTACCTGTTGGAACAGCTAGCTGTGTTGGAACTGGGACAGATCGTGTTTTCTGCTGTGGAGCAGAATGTTTAACTATCTGTTGTGGAGCAGATAGTGGAGCAGAAAGTTTAACTATCTGTTGTTAAGCAGATAGTGGAGCAGAAAGTTTAACTATCTGTTGTTGAGCAGATAGTGAAGCAGATAGCTGTTGGTGCAAAACCATCTGTCCAAATGTTATCTACCTGTTGGGAATTAATCATCCAATGAGAACAGAAAGCTTACCATCTGTTGGTGAACAGCTAGTTATTGGTTAAGGTGTACTATCTGTTGATGAGTTGCTGTGAGGTGCAAGCGGGGGCAGCTCGCTGCTGTGAGGTGCAAGCGGGAGCAGCTCGCTGTGGTAAGACACAAAGTGAAGCAGATTGTTTGGTGAATGGACAGATCGTAATAGAGCCATTCTTTTGCTGCTCGATAACGATCTGTTCCAGGTTTTCAATCATCAATCTGTTGTTAGCAAGAATGTTCCCGGGGGTTCTAGAAAGGGTTTTAACCATTTCTAACGGTCGAATCCAGCTGTCAGAGTTTGTTGGAGTTTGTTACAACAGAATATGGCAGTGAGTGGCAGGAATCATCTAGATTGTACGGGAGTTAGTTGCATCTAACGGAATCAATCTGGAATGTTCAGGAATTGCCATCTACATCTTTCTAGTGATTTCCATGAGACTTTTGCTCGTGTCTTATATATAGCTCGAAACTCAGTGATTGAAGACTCTAGTTCTTGCAATTTTTATATTCACTTGTAAATTTCTAGAGAGAGAGGGAGAGTGATACACGAGGGGAAAGAAAGAGAGTAAATCCTTGAGTGTTCTTCATTGTAATCTCTGTAACTTCTTTCTGTTTTGAAATTAGTGAATTGATCTCTGTTCTCCCGTGGACGTAGGCTTGATTTTGAGCCGAACCACGTAATTCCTGTGTTCTTATTCTACTTGTTATTGTTATTGTTCTTATTTCCACCGTTCGAAACCCAACACTTTATATAATAGAAAATATTTGATTGTAATAGATGACATATGGAGTGTGAAAGCTTGGGACGAAGTTAAGAACTTCTTCCCCGACAACAGCAATGGAAGTCGGATTGTTGTAACTACTAGGCTTGCCGACGTGGCTAGTTATTGTGGCTCTAAGTCTAGGTCTCTGATTACCATGAAACCTCTAGATGAGAATAAGAGTTGGGAATTGTTTTGTAAGAAGGCATTCCAACAAGATAATTGTCCTAATCCTGAGCTAGTGAGAGTTGGAAAGGAGATTGTTTGGTTATGCAAAGGACTTCCCTTGTCGATTGTTGTGATCGGAGGGCTTCTTCTAAAGTCACCAAAGACTGTAGGATTCTGGGAGGATTTTGCCAAAAGTATGAAATCGAGTCCTAATTCGAAAGAGAAACAAGAGAGCTTAGATGTACTATCCTTAAGCTACAACCATTTGCCACCTCATTTGAAGTCTTGTTTTCTTTACATGGGAGTTTTTGAGGAGGATTCCAATATTCGTGTCTCGCAACTCATCAACCTATGGGTTGCAGAGGGATTTATAAAACCAGATGGTGCTAAGATCTTGGAAGAGATTGCAGAGGATTACATCAACGACCTCAGTAGCAGAAATTTAGTGATCTTTCACGAAGCCCATAAGAATGGGAAAATACGATCATGTCGTATTCATGATCTGTTGAGAGACTTGTGCTTAAAATTAGCCCAACAACAAAATCTTTTCAACATGAATGAACAGGGGATGCTGCACCGTTTAGTTACGAAGTGTTTCAGGTCCTATTCCACATTAAACCCACTCATACGCTCCATCACAGCGGGTTATATTGCCAATCATATTTTTAAGGAACTACTGAGATATAGACTGCTCAGAGTTTTGCATAAATGCAACTGTTATTCACCATCAGATGATCGATTGTTATACATGAATGTTAACTTACGCTACCTTGCTTATTCTATGTATTACAACATGCCCGAAAAAACCTGGTTGCTTCCTAGTTCGGTATCTCTTATATGGAATCTCCAAACATTAATCATCGACTTTGATGATAATAACTGTAGGAATATTGTTATTGCACCGATTGAGATTTGGAAGATGCAACAACTGAGGCATCTCAAGTGTGGCGGCATCTGCATTTATCTTCCGGATCCTCCCCCGAGCAACAACGGACAAGATTGCTTGGACAACCTGCTGACGCTTAAGATGGTAGTGAATCTGAGATTGAGTGAGGAGGTGTGTGCAATGATCCCCAATGTCACGAAATTGCATTTGCTTTTCCATAGTGGCCGCTATGGATATGATGATAATTTGATCGAGTGTCTGCACAATCTTGATCGCTTGCATAAACTCGAATCCCTTGAGTTTGAGATGGGTATAGGTACATATAAAGGGATTCTTAGTAATAAACTTGCATTCCCAAGTAGGCTAAACAAGTTGTCTTTGAGTGGATCTCAACTTGATTGGGATGATTGGTTCATTGCCACAACTCCAAGTTCTTGAGCTAAGATGGGCTGCTGTCACAACAGGTGGACTAAGTTGGAGTCCTATTAATGGCCAATTTCTTCACCTCAAATTCTTGAAATTTCACAGTGTCATCACCTACATGATTGGGATGCAGACAACTATCATTTCCCGGTTCTTGAGAAGCTCGTTCTTAAAGGATTGTTCAATTTGAAGGAGATACCAGTCGAAATCGGAGAAATACCAACGCTTGGGCTCATTAGTGTTGATGGATGCAATAATGATGTCGCGATTTCTGCACTTCAAATAAAGGAAGAACGTCTTGAGAATCAGGACGATGATGCCCTTCTTATTCAACTCAACATTCGTCAACTACACGAGCAGAGATTCAGAGAAATGGTGGAAGAAGAAGGGCTCACAATCAACAATATTCAATTGGAGATATATCGGTGGTGAGCCCTGAGAATTGTGTTATGAGAAATTTTGATTTCATTTAATTTGTAACTTTTGATTTCATCACTCTCTTAATAGTTATTGTGTTTGTAATGGATCAACAATTTCTTCATCCCCCTTTTATTTTGTGAATGAATAATTTGTTTCTCGGAATTGCAACAAAAAATCCTTATATATCCCAAAAGTAATTCATCAAAATATAAACAAAAAAATCTTATATACCCCAAAAGTAATTCAATCTAACATGATAAGAGGTGTCACGGTACGGTATACCTTACTAAAATCGTCATACCTTATACCTTACCTTTACTTTCGGTATAGAAAATTTCATACCGTTACCTTACCATAATTTTCGGTATACCTTACTTTCGGTATGACATTTTTACATATATATACCTTACCTTATTTTCGGGATACCTTTCTTTGGCGGCATACTAAAAACTTATTTATTTAAAATATGTGCATTAAACATATAAAAAATACTAAATATTACTCCCTCTGTCCCATTAAACATTGTATATTCAAATGAGTGTATTATAATAATACAACGTGCCATAAATAATGGGACAGAGGAAGTATTTTATAATAACATAATTTTCGAGATTAACCACTAATATCATATAATTAATTACTAAAAGATTAACTAATTATATTATTATATTGTTATATATGTACTAGATTTAAATATATAATCATATACTTATTAATTGGTCATATATGCATGATATATTATACTAACAAATTAAGTTATTTTCATTAATTATATATTACAATTTATATTATATTTAAAATCAAGTAAACATAGTTATATTATCATATAAAAAACTTTATTTTTATTTTCTTATAATTAGTTATATAATTATTTAGATTGATGTGCTAGTTTAAAAAATAATTTAGTAAAATTATATCACAACTATTTAATTATGTAACAAAAAATTATGTCTTATTCTATGTTTTCAATTATCAACAAACTCACGTATTTTGTAATTTGTCACTACTATTTATTAACTATAATTTATAATTTATAAATAAATTATTTTGTTATAATTAAAATTGAATATATATTTACATCTAGTTTTATATACACAAAAACAACAATATATATCATTTTTTTCCATTATATACTACGATACGGTATATGACGGTATACCTCGGTATCTTGAAAACTTATACCTTTACCTTACCGCAAAGTTCGGTACGGTATCATACCTTACCAAAAATTCCAGTATACCTTATATTCGGTATTTTGCGGTATTTTTCAATACGATATTCACGGTATACCATTTTTTTGATAAATTTTGACAGCCCTCGACATGATGCTTCTCTTCTAACTAACCTAGTATACTTTGACAAAGTCTGTAAACAGAAATAAATTAAGTTGTGTTTATTTTAATCTCTTGACAAACACGTTAAACTGTACACATTAATCCATACTTCAATTTTGTTTTTAGTGTTTGCTAATCACAGTCTTCAATGTTGAATTTTGGGCTATATAAGAAAATTTAATTAATCCAACTTGATTAATATTGTAAAAACTTGTCTCTAACAACTTTCATATATTCTATTTTAATATTTAAATATATTATATAATAGTTATTTATTTAATTTTAATTATTAAATATATAAATATATATATTAAATATTTCTTATTAAATACTTTCACGTATCGTTTGTCCTTTTAGTTTTTAACTGAAACGAAACAAAAAATTTGATTTGATTTTTTTCGTTTATAGCTTATTCAGTTCTATTTAAAAAAAAATATGAGAAATAGACTAAACTAACCACTTTAATATTAAAACACAAAAAATAACCATAAAAATAATAAAATAGTAACCAATATTTTATGTTATTGACAATAGTGTCCTTTTATAGATAATTACCCTCTCCAATTTCACTATGATCATATTTCAAGGTGAGCAGTTATTATTTTATTTTTATTAATACGAACCGAGGGGTATAATAAGTATAGTGTCTAGTTTTTCCATGAGCAAAAAGGAAAAATAATTGTTTTGTGATATTCTTAGAAGTATTAAAGTACCCAATGGCTATGCTTCAAACATCTCCAAACGTGTCCAACCAAATTTGAATAAGCTTTCTAATTTGAAGAGCCATGACAATCACATCTTGATACAACAACTGTTGCCTATAGCATTGCGTAAAGTTTTGCCGAAGCATGTACGAAATACGTTGATTAAGTTGTGCACGTTTTTCAAAGAACTTTGTTCTAAGGTTCTTGCCCCTACTGACTTGATTCGTATCGAGAAGGACATCGCTATAGTCCTTTGTGATTTGGAGAAAAATTTTCCACCCTCTTTCTTTGACATTATGATTCATTTACCTATGCATTTGGCATATGAGGCTCGGGTTGCTGGACCAGTTCAATATCATTGGATGTATCCAATTGAGAGGTAACATCAATAATTTTAGTATATTGAATAATTTAAATTATTAAAATATAAAAATATTTTATTGTTCTTTTTTATTTTCAAGGTACTTGTCCACATTGAAATCATATGTGCGGAATCCGAGTGGTCAGGAGGGTTTTATTGCTGAAGCATACTTGCTTGAAGAATGCTTAACGTTTTGTTCTAGATACTTAGATGACGTGGAGACTAAATTTAATAAAGTTGGGAGAAATGATGACATTGGTGTTGATAGCTCAATAGAATTCCCAATATTTATTAAGGCAGGTCGACATATTGAAAAAGAGGTATCTATAACTCTTGATGTACAAAAGATAAAGACGGCACACCAGTATGCATTATTCAATTGTAGTTCGATTATATCTTTCATCGAGTAAGTAATTGTTACCTATATTTTTTATTAAATTATATTTTCATATAATGTGATTATAATTTTATTATTTTATTCTACAGACAACATAAGACTTTGGTCGAACAAGAACATCCACGTCTTGCAAAAAAAAACATTGAGATGATTCATAATGAAACATTTTCCAATTGATTTTAAAATCATATAAATTAGCCATCTTAATTTTAACATGCATATTTACTTCTAATTATTTTAACTTTTTATCTTCTTTTCATCATATTGATTTTATTTCACAAACAGATTGAAGGCTTGCATCATTCAGGGGCTCATGTATCAGAAGATCTTAGGGCCTTAGCTAGAGGGCCGAATCCCGTGGGATAACGATATAAGGGATATATAATTAATGGGTTTAGGTTTCATGTGAAAAAGTACAATGCTCGTAGGAAAACTCAAAATAGTGGCATTATTGTTACTGCTCAAACTAGTAGTTTTGCTAGTAGAAGTGATAATAATCTCAACGTTGGTGACGTCACATACTACGGTGTATTGAAAGCTATACTTGAACTAGAGTATTTTTTGGATAGAAAAATAGTGATGTTTGATTGGCGTCGACGAGAATAGCACAAAAAAAATGATGAATATGGATTCACACTAGTTAATTTTTCTCAGTTAAGACAACATGATGAACCAAAACAAGTTTTCTACGTTGAAGATCCAGTTGAGAAAGGGTGGCACGTTGTTGTGACCAAGGCCAGAGACACATTTGATATGGATCAAATTTTGAGCATAGATGCCAATACGCTACATGAAAGTGTTCTTGATCAAGAAAATTAGGATGAATCTGAAAACACAAGTTTGGTTAGAGATGATGTAGAATGAATTATTGTTTGAGATATAAATTGTTGATTTTCTTATTGTAGTTAGACCAGTTTGTGACTTTTTATTTGTTTTTATTTTGTTAGCTTATTTTTATTATTGTTACTTTCATAATTATATTCTTGTTTATCTATTAAAAATGATAGTGATTCGACATTGGTAAGTTCACTTTAGATAAATTTGTCTTTATTTTAAGTATATAATACAAATTTTTGAAACATGTTGATAATTTTCCAAATAATGTTATATATTTGTTTAAAGTAAAATGAATGCAAAATTATTGATATTTATAGATATAGTTGCAAGTCAGAGAAACAAATTATTCATTTACAAAAAATAAGAGGGATTGAGGAAATTGTAGATCCATTACAAATACAATGAGTATTGAGAGGTGAAATTAAATCAAATGATACAAATTTGAATGAAGTGAAAATTCCTCAAAACACAATATGCTCATCACTATATTATCTCTAATTGAACATTGTTGATTGTGAGCCCCTCTTCTTCCACCATTTCATTGAATCTCTCCACTTTTTGTTGAGGAATCTTGAGTTGAACTTGAAGGGAATCATCGTCCTGAATCTCAAGACGTTCTTCCTTTATTTGAAGTGCAGAAATCGCGACATCATTATTGCACCAATCAATACTAATGAGCCCAAGCTTTGGTATTTCTCCGATTTCGACTGGTATCTCCTTCAAATACCACAAATATTTAAGAACGAGCTTCTCAAGAACCGGGAAATGAGAGTTGTCCGCATCCCAATCATGTAGGTGATCACATGAAATTTTCAAGAATTTGAGGTGAAGAAATTGGCCATTAATAGGACTCCACCTTTTTCCTCTTGTGACAGAACTCCTCCCTAGCTCAAGAACTTGGAGTTGTGGCAATGAACCAATCATTCTCAAATCATCCCAATCAAGTTCAGATCCTCTCAAGCACAACTTGTTTAGACTACTTGGGAATGTCAGGTTATTAATAAGATTTCTATAAAGTCTGCATGTATCCACATTAAACTCAAAGGATTCGAGTTTATGCAAGCGATCAAGATTGTGCAAACACTCGCTCAAACTATCATGATATCCATAACCCCGACGATAATGCAAGTGCAACTTCTTGATGTTGGGGATCATGGCACACACCTCCTCACTCAATCTCAGATTCACTACCATCGTAAGCGTCTGCAGGTTTTTCAAACAATCTTGTCCATTTTTGCTAGGAGGAGGATGAGGAAGATAAATGCCGTTGCCGCTGCACTTAAGATGCCTCAGTTGTCGCATCTTCCAAATCCCAATCGGCGCGACGAAAATCACATTGCCATAGGAAACATAGTCGATGATTAGTGTTTGGAGATTCCATATAAGAGGTAACGAACTAGGAAGCATCCGCATGTCGTGGGCCTTGAGGAAACACGGACGATAAGCAAGGTAGCGCAAATTAACGTTGTTCTTGTATAACAATAGATCATCTGATGGTGATGAAACCGGACATTCTTTATGCAAAACTCTCTGCAGTCTGTATGTTGGTAGTGGATTAAATGTGGAATAGAACGAGAAATACTCAGCAACGAAATGGTGCATCATCCCCTGTTTAGTCACATGGAAAATATTTTGTTGTTCTGCTAATTTTAAGCACAAGTCTCTCAAAAGATCATGAATACGACAAGATCCTATTTTCCCATTCTTACGGGCTTTGTGAACAATCATTAAATTTCTGCTAACGAGGTCATTTACGTAATCCTCTGCAATCTCTTCCATGACCTTAGCACCATCTGGTCTTACAAATCCCTCTGCAACCCATAGGTTGATGAGTTGCCAGACACGAATCACAGAATCCTCCTTAAAAACTCCCATGTAAAGAAAACAAGACTTCAAATGAGGTGGCAAATGGTTGTAGCTTAAGGATAGTACATCTAAGCTCTCTTGTTTCTCTTTCGAATTAGGACTCGATTTCATACTTTTGGCAAAATCCTCCCAGAATCCTACAGTCTTAGGTGACTTCAGAAGAAGCCCTCCGACCACAACAATCGACAAGGGCAATCCTTTGCACAACTTAACAATCTCCTTTCCAACTCTCACTAGCTCAGGAACAGGGCAATTGTCTTGCTGGAATGCCTTCTTACAAAACAATTCCCAACTCTTAATCTCATCTAGAGGTTTCATGGTAATGAGAGACCTAGACTTAGAGCCACAATAACTAGCCACGTCTGACAACCTAGTGGTTAAAACAATCCGACTTCCATTTCCATTGTCGGGGAAGAAGTTCTTAACTTCATCCCAAGCTCTGGCACTCCATACGTCATCTATTACAATCAAATATTTTCTATTATATAAAGTTTGATGCAACTTCAGTCCTAATTTTTTTTCATCATCGAGCTTCCCTCGGCCCGAAAGAAGTTGTTTAAAAATTTCTTGAGCGTTATATTGCTGAGATACAGTAGCCCAAGCACGAATGAAAAAGTGTTTTTGGATATAGGGATGATTAAAGAGATTGTGGGCAAGAGTTGTCTTACCAGAACCGCCCATACCATCAACCGAGATGACAACAAGTGGCTTCTCACCATTAAGGTCGAGCTCTTCCATAAGCCGGATCATGTCATCTTTAAGTCCCACCGCAGCAGTCTCTCCGGTGGTAAGAAGTGGTTTCTCCTTCTCCTCCGCTACTGCCTCCGCCTCTCTCTGTCGCCATTTCTTCTCCACCTTAACTGCCTTCTTCATGACATTATCCATGTCTTTAACTACTCTTTGCAAACCAAGCTTTCCTCCAAACCAAGCGGTCCTCTTTAGAAGATCGAGCAAGAAATCAATGATGCGTTCTTGACTGGATCGAGCTTGAAGTCGATCGATAATGCGTGGTTGATTGGATAGATCATGAAGTTGATCGACGATGCGAGATTCGATGACATCTTCAGCGGCATGAGCTGCAGATGCGATCAGTCTCCCCAAATCATCGACTTCTTCTATGCTTATAACTCCTCCTCTTCGTCCTCGGCAGTTGTTCTTCTTAATGAATTCGAGCAACTCATCAGCCTTCGTCTGAAGGGATTGGATCTGATTCTTGTCGAATGAAGATGAAAGTAAAGGATGGATCATCATGTTATCTATATTATTCATCAGAGAGGCTAATCCTGCATAAGCTGCCATTCTGATTTTTTTCTTGGAAGAAATGGAAGTAAAGTGGAAGTAGAAAGTGTTGTTTGATGCAAAAGAGAGAAATTAATGAGAGGTAAGTAATAATATAATAATGTAATGTGGACCTACATGACCCTGTGCATTGAAGAATGTGATCCACTTGAAACCACATTTAATCTCACAGCCTCCAATAAAGGGATAAGATGTAACATAATAATTGAGACACGAGAAGACAAGTCTCACCCTCCAATATTGAATTATGTAAGAATATTTCATTCAATTTGATTTTAAACATGAAATTCCGGCCTGTACTTCTTGACTTTCTTGACTTTGGTACATTTCTTGACGCAGACTTGAGTTTATTAATTACTTTTATATATATGATTATATTTGTTTATTAGTTTTTTGGCAAAGTGGACTGTTATATAATGAGTGTATGATCTCATTTTTTTGAATTGTATCCTCGATATATATAATCTAAGTTCGCATGCTTTTCATATAGCTTGTTGGGAAGTATTTAAGATCCTATATTTCCCATCAAAATTTTAAATATCGTCGTTCATTTATTAGTATATGTTTCATTGGACATTTAACTAGAACTAAAGAATTGAAACACACCATAAGAAAGACAGAAATATAAATATATATATAGATATAAATAATATATATATTTATGATCTTCATGAAGCACCTTTATGATATTTCTTTCTTAGATTTTTGTTTTTGTTATCATATTTTTGTTATTGTTATTTTCAATGAGCGAGGGACACCCTTACTAATTGCAAAAATTACTTTTAATAACAAAATTTCCGGTTCGTCATGCATGATCTATGGTTAAAAAACAATAACAACGGCATAGTGTGATTTTTAACATTCATTAAAAGTAATTTTCTAGTAGCAGTCGTTGAAAAGAATTTATTGGTAAATTTCGCAATGGATCATAAGACGGGGCAAGGAAGCATTCAAGTGTTGCTTAGCGCAGAGCATGAGGCTCAACAGATTGTTGGAGATGCAAGAAATTGTAACCATTTTTCCTTTGGAAGCAAGAGAAGGAAGAAGCTGATAGGGAAGTGGCAAACTATCGAGCTCAAACGGAAGCCAAGTACCAGAAGAGTCTCTCTGAGGTTATGGCAGTGTACTTTTTTCATTCATCGTTGTGTTATGATCATTATTTCATCTGTTCGTGCTGCTCTCTCGCGTGTTTAATCTTTGTGTGGCTAGTTGTCTTATGTGTTTAGTTTTATTGGGACATTTTGATTTGTTGGTGTTATTTTCTGGTGTGTTTAGTCTTTGTTGGACTTTTGATCTGTTCGTGTTGTTCTCTCGTGAGTTTAGTCTTTTATGACTTGCTCATTCGTTCTCGTTGGTGTCTTGTATGTTTAGTAGAAGTAACGTGCGTTGCGCATATTACATCAAATTTATACATGATATTACATTATTACTCTTAAATTGAATGTATAATAGAGATATACTATGCAATTTATATTTTGGAGACAAGACACTTTTAGTATGGTTAAGACAAGATTCTAATTTTAAGTTTATTCGTGTTTCTGTCTCACGTGTTTAGTAATCTGGGACGATTTAAATCGTTCTCATTGTTCTTTTATTTGTTTAGTCTTCTTGGTCTAAACATATTTTAGTACCTTTTGATATGGTCATGTTGTTCTCAAGTGTGTTTAATTTTTCGATACATTCTCATTTGTTCGCATTGCTTTCTTGTGTGTTTAGTCTTCCGAAAACTGCAACTCGGTAGTGAAAAGGCTCAAGGCGGAGGTGGAGATGAAGATCAAAAGCTTGAAGGAAACCGCAGGGAAGGTATCCTCCGAGGTTGTGAAAATGCTTCTCAAAAACATACTTATTACCAGATCTTGATTTAAATGGTTGTCTAATCAACAAGTTTGTTTCAGATCATTTCATCTCCTCAACATTCGTAGTTCTTTGTTTTACTGAATCGTGGTTTGATCTACTTGTATTAGATACTTTGAATTATATTTTCTTTCATACGAGTATAAACTATCGATTAAATCGGATTCAACAATAAAACTAAGGGATCGATGTTGAGACCTTTTCATTTACATATTTAAGTGAGTCTCAACATTTATTCAATACACACAACTCAAATAACAATAATAAATCAAGTTTAAATCAATTTCTACTTAGTACAAAATACATATAAAGTCAAATTACTTTTTGGAACACGTGCAGAATCAAATTGAGTAATAATTTTATAAACGGATGGAATAATATTAAAAAGCAAAAATATGTTGACAGAATCGGAATGATTTTGACAACTCTAGTCATGTGCTTCCAAAGTGATGCAATGTCATGTTATAATGTGTTAAATTAATGCGTGAAATCTAAAGATAATACAAGAATAGAAATTCAAACAAATTTTGATACTTCCTCTCACACAATCCATTGAGAATTTATAACCAAAAACATTAAATTGCACTATGAGATGTAAATATATATTTCATCTGTCTACGAAATAACTTTCCGAGCTTTGTCATATTCGTTCGTCTACAAAGTAACTTTCCACTTAAATTTCTAATTTTAGCAACTACTTTTTCTATTTTGTACTCTTCAAATCACATTAATTCAAGCACTCATATGAGACACAATATTCACTCATTACACATTAACAATTAAATTACTTTAATTTAAACAATCATGTGTGACCAAAATTCTATTAAGTACACATCAACATTTAAAGTCAAAATAGTTTATTAAAACGTGTGCCCAATCAAAATAAGAAGTTATTTGGTATTACGGTTTGCGGTTTTGGTTTGGTTTTTAATTTTTAAAAAACCAAACTGAAACCGTACACCATAGTTCATAAAAAATTAAATCAAACCATATATTTTAAACCACATACCGAACCAAACCTTATAAATTCGGTTTGATTTGGTTTGGTTTATGGTTTTAATCGTAGCATGAACACCCCTAATCACGTTTGCTGTGTATGATTAATATTCTTCGTACCTATATAGTAATATTCATATAAGTCACGTATGAATGATATGAATCATTAAAGGCATACCAATCATATCTATAATGTGGAGGATTCGGCAGAGAATATTTAAAATGGTATTTTTTTGTCCCAAAAATTAAAAAGTAGCTAGAATTTATATATTGTTATGTTGGTGGTTAACATTTATCTTTCACTATCTTATATGACTATTTTCTATAATTAATACTTTAAATTATTCAGGGCTGTTTTGTTTATATTTTATTATATTAATGAACCGTTATCCAAAATATAAAAGAATGCAAAATTATTGATATGTGTAGATATAGTTGTTGTAAGGCCGAGAAACAAATTATTCATTCACAAAATAAAAGGGGGATTGAGAAAATTATTGATCCATTACAAATACAATTACTATAGAGAGAGTGATGAAATCAAACGATACAATTTTGAATGAAGTGGAAATTCATCGAAATACAATGCTCATTGCTCACCACCAAACTGTCTGCCATTGAATATTGTTGATTGTGAGATCCTCTTCTTCCACTATTTCTCTGAATCTCTCCACTTCTTCATGATGAATCTTGACTTGAACTTGAAAGGCATCATCGTCAAGATCCTCAAGACGTTTTTCCTTTATTTTAAGTGCAGAAATCGCGACACCATTTTTGCATCCATGAACACTAATGAGCCCAAGCGTTGGTACTTCCCCAATTTCGACCGGTATGTCCACCAAATTCCTCAGTTTTTCAAGAATGAGCTTCTCAAGAACCGGGAAATGAGAGTTGTCTGCGTCCCAATAATGTAGGTCACAGAATGAAAATTTCAAGAATTTGAGGCGAAGAAATTGGCCATTAATAGGACTCCACCCTGTTCCTCTTGTGACAGAACTCCTTCCTAGCTCAAGAACTTGGAGTTGTGGCAATGAACCAATCATTCTCAAATCACCCCAATCGAGTTGAGATCCACTCAAGCACAACTTGTTTAGACTACTTGGGAATGCCAGTTTATTATTAAGGTTCCCATCATATGTATTATCGGCTATCCTAAACAAAAGGGATTCTAGTTTATGCAAGCGATCAAGATTGTGCAGACACTCGATTAAACATTCATCATACCCGTAAGAGAAACTAGAATAGTACAAATGCAATTTCTTGATGTTTGGGATCATCGCACACACCTCCTCACTCAATTTCAGATTCACTACCACCGTAAGCGTCTGCAGGTTGTCCAAGCAATCTTGTCCGTTGTTGCTCCGAGGAGGGTTTGGCAGATAAATGCTGTGGACGCACTTGAGATGCCTCAGTTGTCGCATCTTCCAAATCCCAATCGGCGCAATAAAACTCTTATGGTCATCGTCAACATAGTCGATGATTAGTGTTTGGAGACTCCATATAAGTGGTACCGAACTAGGAAGCAACCGCCTCTTTACGGGCATGTTGTAATGCGGAGAATAAGCAAGGTAGCGCAAGTTAACATTCTTGTATAACAATTGATCATTTGATGGTGAAGAAGACTTGCATTTATGCAAAACTCTCAGCAGTCTATATCTCAGAAGTTGCTTGAAATGATTAACTTCGTCAATATAAACTGATGTGATGATGGAGCGTAAGAGTGGGTTTAATACAGAATTGGACCGGAAATACTTAGTAACTAAACGACGCATCATCCCCTGTTCAGTCACGTGGAACAGATTTTGTTGTTGGGCTAATTTTAAGCACAAGTCTCTCAATAGATCATGAATACGACAAGATCCTATTTTCCCATTCTTACGGGCTTTGTGAATGATCACTAAGTTTCTGCTAATGAGATCGTTTATGTAATCCTCTGCAATCTCTTCCAAGACCTTAGCACCATCCTGTCTTACAAATCCCTCTGCAACCCAGAGGTTGATGAGTTGTGAGACACGAATCTCGGAATCCTCCTTATAAACTCCCAGGTAAAGAAAACAAGACTTCAGATGAGGTGGCAAATGGTTGTAGCTTAAGGATAGTACATCTAAGCTCTCTTGTTTCTCTTTCGAATTAGGACCAGATTTCATACTTTTGGCAACACCCTCCCAGAATCCTACAGTCTTAGGTGACTTCAAAAGAAGCCCTCCGACCACAACAATCGACAAGGGAAGTCCTTTGCACAACCTAACAATCTCCTTTCCAACTCCCAGTAAGTCAGGATCAGGGCAGGTTTCTTGTTGGAATGCCTTCTTACAAAACAATTCCCAACTCTTATTATCATCTAGAGGTTTCATGGTGATGAGAGACCTAGACTTATTAGAGCCACAATAACTAGCCACATCTGACAACCTAGTGGTTAAAACAATCCGACTTCCATTGCTGTTGCCGGGGAAGAAGTTCTTAACTTCATCCCAAGCTTCGACACTCCATATGTCATCTATTACAATCAAATATTTTCTATTATATAAAGTTTGATGCAACTTCACTCCTAAATTTGTTTCATCATCGAACTTCCCTCTTCCCAAAAGAAGTTGTTTAAAAATTTCTTGAGCGTTGTATTGCTGAGATACAGTAGCCCAAGCACGAATGAAAAAGTGTTTTTGGATATAGGGATGATGAAAGAGATTGTGGGCAAGAGTAGTCTTACCAGAACCGCCCATACCATCAACCGAGATGACAACAAGTGGCTTCTCACCATTAAGGTCGAGCTCTTCCATAAGCCGGAGCATGTCATCTTTAAGTCCCACCGCAGCAGTCTCTCCGGTGGTAAGAAGTGGTTTCTCCTTCTCCTCCGCTACTGCCTCCGCCTCTCTCTGTTGCCATTTATTCTCCACCTTAACTGCCTTCTTCATGACATTATCCATGTCTTTAACTACTCTTTGCAAACCAAGCTTTCCTCCAAACCAAGCGGTCCTCTTTAGGATGCGTGGTTGATTGTATCGAGCACAAAGTTGATCGACTATGCGAGATTCGATGACATCTGCAGCCGCATGAGTTGCAGATGCGATCAGCCTCTCCAAATCATCGACTTCTTCTATGCTTATAACTCCTCCTCTTCCACCTCGACAGTTGTTGTTCTTAATGAACTGGAGCAACTCATCAGCCTTTGTCTGAAGGGATTCGATCTGCTTCTTATCGAATATAGAAGAAAGTAAAGGATGGATCATCATGTTATCAGTATTATTCATCAGAGAGGCTAATGCTGCATAAGCTGCCATTCTGATTAATTTTTTCTTTTCTTGGAAGAAATGGAAGTAAAGTGGAAGTAGGAAAGTGTTGTTGGATGCTAAAGAGAGGAATTGATGAAAAGTAGGTATAAATATAATAATGTATTATGGACCTACATCACCTTATGCATTGAAAAGAAATAATATTCACCACTTGAAATTCGTTTGTTTGCAACCACATTTATTCTCAACCTCCAATAAAGGGATAAGATGGAACATAATAATTGAGACAAGAAGACAAGTCTCAGCCTCCAATATTGAATTAAGTAAGAATATTTCATTCTTCTTGATTAATTACTTTTATATACTCCCTCTATTTTATTTATTTAGTACTTTGACTTTGCTAAATAAATGGGAGGGAGGGAGTAAATGATTATATTTCTTGATTAGTTTCTTGGCAATGTGCACTATTAATTATGAGTGTTTATAATGATCTCATTTATTTGAATTATACTCTCAATTCTTATAGCTTGTACTTGGAGAGTATTTAAGATACTATATTTCCCATCAAATTTTTAAATACGGTGGTTCATTTTATTAGTATATGTTTCTTTAGTTCATGAAGCACCTTATGATATTTCGTCCTTAGATTTTTTTTTGTTGTTATCATATTTTTGTTATTGTTATTTTCAATTAGTGAGGGACATATATATACCCTCACTAATTGCACCAATAACTTTTTAGTAATAAAATTTTACTTTCGTCATGATCTCTCGTTACTACTTCTATATATAGTTACAAAAAAACAATTACAACAGCATAGTGTAATTTTTACTTTCATTAAAAGTAATTTTCTTTTAGTGATCGTTGAAAATAATTTCATTATAAATTTCGCGATGGATCAGACGGGGCAAGGAAGCATTCAGATGTTGCTTAGCGCAGAGCATGAGGCTCAACAGATTGTTGCAGATGCAAGAAATTGTAAGCATTTCTTCCTTTGGAAAAAATAATTTCAAGAATTTTACAAAGTAATGTAGTCTGCATTGTCTGAATTTGAACTCGTGACATTAATCCAATGAAACTGTCGCGATTGAAGCAATCGAAGGAAGAAGCTGATAGGGAAGTGGCGAACTATAGAGCTCAAACGAAAGCCATTAATCCAGTGTACTTTTTCATCCATTCGTGTTGCTCTCTTGCGTGTTTAATCTTCGTGTGGCTAGTTGTCTTATGTGATGGTTTTATTACCAAATCTTGATTTAGAAGGTTGTCTGATCAACAAATTTGTTTCGGATCATTTCATTTATGATACTTGTATTAGATGCTTCAAATTATAGTTTCTTTAGTACGAGTATTCTGATTAAATCGAATTCACTAATAAAATTAAGGGATGTGGAGTTTTTCAATTACATATTTCATGTGTCTTCTTCCATTCTTCTTAAAATGCACTACCCATGACAAAAATATATTGAGTTGTAATTACAACAATTAATACTAATTTCTTTTCAAAAATTGGGATCATAGCCAAATTTTTTATTGGCCGAAATTAGATGTAGAGTTTTGAGTTAATTACCGCTAAATAAATAAATTATTCATAAATTTTAAAATTGCACACGAATTAAAAAATATATCATAAAATACGTGAAGTACCATTTTCTTTTGAAATTCTACATAGAAGTCCGAATTGTTAGTCTCTCTCTTCACAATGCATACACTCTTGAGTCCGAATTGTAGGACCCTTTAATAGGACTCCACCTTCTTCCTCTTGTGACAGATTCACGTCCTAGCACAAGAACTTGGAGTTTTGGCAATGTACCAATCATTCTCAAATCATCCCAATCAAGTTTAGATCTCTTCAAAGACAACTTGTTTAGGCTACTTGGGAATGCAAGTTTATTACTAAGCTTCCTATTATATGTTCCTGTACCCATCTCAAACTCAAGGGATTCGAGTTTATGCAAGCGATCAAGATTGTGCAGACACTCAGATCAAATTATCATCATATCCATAGAACTCGCTACCATAATGCAAATGCAATTTCTTTATATTGGGGATCATCGAACACACCATCTCACTCAATCTCAGATTCACTACTTCCGTAAGCGTCTGCAGGTTTTCCAAGCAATCTTGTCCATTGCTCGGCGGAGGATCCAGAAGATAAATGCCAAGGCGGCTGCACTTGAGATGCCTCAGAAGCCGCATCTTCCAAATCTCATTCGGCGCAATAAGAACCTCATTTTTGTAATGATATCCGATGATTAGAGTTTGGAGATTCCATATAAGGTGTACCAAAGTAGGAAGCTCGCCCGGTCTGTCGATGGACACACTATAAACAAGGTAGCGCAAGTTAACGTTGTATAACAATCGATCATCCAATGGTGAACCAAGCCTACATTTATGCAATACTCTCAGCAGTCTATATCTTAGTATTAGCTCAAAGTCATGCCTTACAATATAATCACTGGTGATGGAGCGTATGAGTGGGTTTATTCCGATTATCGCAGAATAATGATTAGTAACAAAGCGGCGCTCTGTCCCCTGTTTAGTCACGTGGAAAATATTTTGTTGTTGGGCTAATTTTAAGCACAAGTCTCTCAAAAGATCATGTAGACCACAAGATCCTATTTTCCCATTCTTACGGGCTTTGTGAACGATCACTAAGTTTCTGCTAACGAGATCGTTTACGTAATCCTCTACAATCTCTTCCAAGACCTTAACACCATCTGGTCTAACAAATCCCTCTGCAACCCATAAGTTGATGAGTTGCGAGACACGAATCTCGGAATCCTCCTTGAAAACTCCCATGTAAAGAAAACAAGCTTTCAGATGAGGTGGCAAATGGTTGTAGCTTAAGGATAGTACATCTAAGCTCTCTTTCGAATTTGGACTTGATTTCATACTTTTGGCGAAATCCTCCCAGAATCCTACAGTCTTAGGCGACTTCAGAAGAAGCCCTCCGACCACAACAATCAACAAGGGAAGTCCTTTGCACAAGCTAACAATCTCCTTTCCAACTCTCACTAGGTCAGGATTAGGGCAATTATCTTGTTGGAATGCCTTCTCACAAAACAATTCCCAACTCTTATTCTCATCTAGAGGTTTCATGGTAATGAGAGACCTAGACTTAGAGCAACAATAACTAGCCACGTCTGACAACCTAGTAGTTAAAAAAATGCGACTCCCATTTCTGTTGTCGGGGAAGAAGTTCTTAACTTCATTCCAAGCTTCGACACTCCAAATGTCATCTATTACAATGAAATATTTTCTATTATATAAAGTTTGATGCAACTGCAGTCCTAAATCTTTTTCATCATCAAACTTCCCTATGCTCGAAAGAAGTTGTGTAAAGATATGTCGTGCACTGTATTGTTGAGAAACAGTAGCCCAAACACGAATAAAAAAGTGTTTCTTGATATAGGGATGATGAAAGAGATTGTGGGCAAGAGTAGTCTTACCAGAACCGCCCATACCTACAACCGATATGACAAGAAGTGGTTTCTCATCGTTCAGGTCGAGCTCTTCCATAAACCGGATCATGTCATCTTTAAGTCCCACCGCAGCAGTCTCTCCGGTGGTAAAAAGTGGTTTCTCCTTCTCCTCCGCCACTGCCTCTGCCTCTCTCAGTTTCCATTTATCCTCCACTTCAGCAGCCTTCTTCATGACATCATCCATGTCTTTAACTACTTGTTCCAGATCAATATATTCTGCTTCTTTGCTACCTCCAACTCGAGCCTTTCTCTTTAGAAAATCGAGCAAAAAATCAATGATGCGTGGTTGACTGGATCGAGCATTAAGTTGATTGGATAGAGCATGAAGTTGATCGACGATATGAGATTCAATGACATCTTCAGCCGCATGAGCCGCAGATGCAATCAGCCTCTCCAAATCATCGACTTCTTCTATGCTTATAACCCCTCCTCCTCCTCCTCCACCTCGGCAGTTGTTCTTCTTAATGAATTCGAGCAACTCATCAGCCTTTGTGAGAAGGGATTGGATCTGATTCTTGTGGAATGAAGATGAAAGTAAAGGATGGATCATCATGTTATCAATATTATTCATCAGAGAGGCTAATCCTGCATAAGCTGCCATTCTAATTTTTTCTTTTCTTTTATTTTTTGGGAAGAAGAAGAAGAAAGAAGGGATTGAAATGTAAAATGGAAGTAGTAAAGTGTTGTTGGAAGCAAAAGAGATAAATCGATGAGGATTAGGTATAAATATAATATTGTCCTTTGGTAGGAGCAATCTTAAATAAAATATATATTATCAATCTATAACATGATGGTTCTCTCCTAACTAACCTAGAATACTTTGACAAAGTCTGTAAATATAAATAAATTAAGTTATGTTTATTTTTATCTCTTGAGAAAGACGTTAAACTGTACACATTAATCCATACTTAAATGTTGGTTTTAGTGTTTGCTAATTCAAATTAGTTGACACATGTGTTCAGTCTTCAATGTTGAATCTTTGGCTAAATAAGATAATTTAATTAATCCAACGTTGATATATTATATTTTAATATATTAAGCATGGAGTTCTAGCCTGTACTCAAATAATCCAAATCACATCTTTTGATGAAACGTGTACGTGTTTGGTGGAAACAGTAAAACAAATATATAAATATCATAAAATTATTGTTTAGTGTTCTTGTTAAAGACCAAGATCGTCTTAATTAGACTTTTTCTGAGATACAAAATCATAACCAGTGTTCTAAAAATCCCCGACTAGCCCCGCCTAGTCCCCGCCTAGGCGCTAGGCAGCACTCCGCCGCCCGACTAATGCTAAATCCGCCTAGGCGCTAAGCGGTGCCCTAGCTATCGGTCGTATTAAAGCTTAATTAGTCTATAAGTGTGAACTAATCAATACTTATGCCAACTAGACTGTTCTATACATGATTTTGGGCTAAATTAGATTACATATATTTCAATACATATGAATATTATGTTGAAAGTTATAAAAAATTTGTTGTAGGCTATGAAGTTTATGTGGGGACTGTAAAATTTATGCAATTTGACTATTAATAATCATATTCTATGTTTTTATCATGAATTTGATAATATAATTATGAAAAATATATGTTGATATAGTTTGTATCTCATGAGAATATGTAAAAATAGTAAAAATAAGCATTGTGTAACGAATCCGCCTAGGCCCCGCCTAGGCTCCCGCCTAGCCGCCTAGGCGCTAGTC
Organism: Leonotis leonurus; assembly: GCA_026898415.1. Lineage (NCBI taxonomy): Eukaryota > Viridiplantae > Streptophyta > Magnoliopsida > Lamiales > Lamiaceae > Leonotis > Leonotis leonurus. The sequence goes on along the minus strand of JAPKLX010000074.1, from coordinate 1,167,037 downwards.
CCCCCTCCACCGCCCGACTAGCGCCTAGCGATTTTTAGAACATTGATCATAACACATATGTATGATATATTTGGGCCGGATTTAGCCCAGCCCGTATCCATCAGGCCGGCCTAATGTATCTGGTTTGGTGGGCCGGGTCGAATTTCAACATCTTTAAGTTAATTTTAAGCTTCATTGTGATAGATATGTTTAGGGATGTTAATAGGTAATCAATTTTTATGAAAAATTAATAATCGGTACTTACAATTTCAAAATTAACGGTACTAGATAATCAGTACCAGACCAAGTGCCAGTTTATTATATAACTATTAAAAATAATATTTTATAGTTATTAAAAATAAATTAGCTTATATTTTATAAAATATTAACAGTTTGAATTAAATATATTTATATTGAATTATTATTAGAAATATATTTATGTCAAATTATTATTGTCTTAAATTGATATTTTGGATTATAAAAAAAACAAAAATAATATTGTAAAAATATTTTTTTTTAAATGTAATGTTTCTTAACCAGTTCTACCGGTTACCCGGTACCGAACCAAGGCAGAACTGGAGTGTCCGGTATGATAGATTGATGCTCTAATATATATTAGTATATAATACACCTAATTATATCTTAATATTATTGGTTCTCGTTGCCCTAACTAACCCTCATTTAGTTTGATTAAGTTTGTGAAGAGAAATAAATTTAACTTTGTTTATTTTAATCTCCTAAAAGAAAGTGTGAGGCTATGCACATTAATCCATACTTAAATTGTGATAATAAATAAGGAAAATTATCCAGTTCACGTGCAAACACCATAAATGATGGTTAGCTTATGTATTTAGCGACAATTATCTCAATTTTTTTTATAACAACTCTTCTAGTAGTTTAGTTAGTTAAATATTTTTATTTGAGCAAGACGTATTTGGTTTGAATCTGATCAATTATAAGAAATGAACTTTAAAAGTTTAAATAAAAACATTAAATTAACATTTCTAGTAGCAGAATTGGATAAAAAAAAATTTATCCAACAAAAGTATATCTAGTTCGAAATCATTTAACCCCAAATCTTATAAATAATTAGCTAACATAATTAATAATTTAATATAAAAATATATTTTTTTCTTTTATACATACTTTAAATCTTAAATCTTATTCATGTCACACGTCACAATATCACGATTTTATTAATGCAATATGGAATATTACACCATTAGACAATAAATGATCTCATTCGCAGTTATATACTCGTTCAAGCTTCTTAGCCCCCAATAATGGGCAGATCATGTAACCAACATTACCAATATATGAAGTATAATGAGCACCTTTTTGAACTTGCACTTGCACATTCCACATTTGATGTCACTAGGGGTGAGAAATAGAGAACAACAAATATTTGCATATGAATTAAAATATAAATAACAAACTAGATCTCACATAATAATCGCGCTCGAACTTCATTAGCCGATGTTGAAATAGAATATACTAACCACAAATCATACTAAATAATATATAGAAAATCGAAGAAATATTTTGGAAAGGTTGCAGATTTGCAATTTGCAAAAAAAAAAAATGTAACTTTCAATTACAAGTCATGTGCTAAGATTGAGATATCTATAATGTTAACTCAATAAAAGTAGCATATTTATATATAATAATACCTAAATTACTAATTAAAAACCTTAATTAAACTTAATAAAAAATTTATTTTAAAATATAAATTTACAAACTATCTATATATATATATATATGTATAGGGGCTGGATCTAATAGGATCCAACCCTTAGGTGTTAACTTAGGATCCAATTACTGATCGTTGATTTGTTTTGATCTATGGTTATAATTCATTCCATTATTTTAATATTAATTTATTATTTTAAAGGTTATAAAAGTAAATTCACCTTTAAAATAATGGAATGAATTATAACCATAGATCAAAACAAATCAACGATCAATAATGGATCCTAGTTAACACGTGAGGGTAAGGTTCTCATTTGAACTCTCCTCTATATGTATATATATACAAAATAATTTGAATTTTTGATGGGGGCGGTGGCCACTGCTAGCCACCCCCCTCGCTCCGTCTCTGCGAATAACTTTTCACTTTGTCATATCCGTTCGTCTGCAAAGTAGCTTTCCACTTCAATTTTAATTTTTAGCAACTATATATTCAATTTGTACTCTTCAAACCATTTTAATTCAAACACTCGTGTGAGACTCAATCTTCACTCACTATAAATTAACAACTAAATCACTTTAATTTTAAACAATCATGTGATCACTCTCTACACATTAACAACTAATTAAATTCAAAACAATTTATTAAAACACGTGCTCAATTAAAATGAAAAGTTCCTTAGTGGATGGGAGTACTAAATAAAATAAAAATTGATGGTAACAAAATTTTTCAAGTTTCTAGATTTTATTTATTGTGTTATAATTTGTGAGTCCAAATTTAGGAACTAGATATACTTTATATCTTTGAAATTGGAGCATATCTCGAATTTGTGTCAAAAATTGATAGCACTTATAAATTCAATGATTTGGTATAAATGAATGCAAGGTGAAATTTAATTTTTGAGAATTGGGGTTGAGAATTCAAGTTGACCCGTAAATATTTGAAGATGGTAATTTTTATTTGAAAGGTTTATTGGTTTTTAAATATTAGTAATTTATTTAATTTAATTTTTTTCAATAAAAATATTAAGCATCGTTCTCATATTAGACGAAATTTTTAGCTTGTGTTATGCTTCATACATTGTCTTAAAGTACGTACTATTTGAAATGTTTTTGAAAGTCCATACCATAAAATATAAATTGAACACCACCTCATAGTTATGCCCAAGAACTATAATTTACCCTAAAGTTAATTACTTCATCCTACGAAATCATTACTCACACTGATTATCAGACACACGTTTTGATTAGAGATTTTGACCTAGAGACATCTAGATGGACTGTCCCAATGGACCAACCATCATATTAAAAACCTTTAAATATGTCTAAAACTTGCATTCAACCTATAGAACATATCCTTTGGACAGGTCTTACCCATTCAATTGAAAGCAAGAGAATAACCAAATTGAGAGATCATAGTGAGCTAGCTTAATTTATAAAAGGTTTTTTTTGTTTATATTTTGATATATTAATAGTACTCCAAATAATGTTATATATATTTGTTGAAAATAAAATGAATGCAAAATTATTGATAGTATGAGAGTGATGAAATCAAACGATAAATGAAATCGAAATTCCAATTGAATATTGTTGATCCATTACAAATACAATGACTATTGAGAGAGGGATATGAAATCAAACGGTACAAATTGAATGAAATCAAAATTCCTCAAAACACAATGCTCACCAATAATATTTCTCCAATCGAATATTGTTAATTGTGAGCTCCTCTTCTTCTACCATTTCTCTGAATCTCTTCATTTCAATTTCTTTAATCTTGACTTGAACTTGAAGGGCATCATCGTCCTGATTCTTAAGACTTTCTTCCTTTATTATAAGTGCAGAAAGCGCGATATCATGGTTGCAATTATGAACACAAATGAAGCCAAGCGTTGGTATTTCCCCGATTCCGACCGGTATCTCCTTCAAATTCAACAATTGAACGAGAACGAGCTTCTCAAGAACCGGGAAATGAGAGCTATCTGCATTCCAATCATCTAGGAAACAACAATCAATTTTCAAGAATTTGAGGTGAAGAAATTGGCCATTAATAGGACTCCACCTTGCTCCTTTTGTGACAGAATAGAATCCTAACTCAAGAACTAGAAGCTGTGGCAATGAACCAATCATTCTCAAATCATCCCAATCAAGTTCAGATCCACTCAAGGACAACTTGTTCAGGCTACTTGGGAAGAATGCCAGTTTATTACTAAGGTTCCAATCAGATATTAATTTCATTGTAAGCTTGAGGGATTCGAGTTTATGCAAGCGATCGAGATTGTGCAGAAACTCAATCAAACTATCATCATATCCATAATTTTCACTATCATAAACCAGATTCAATTTCTTGATGTTGGGGATCATCGCACACACCTCCTCACTCAATTTCAGATTCACTACCATCATAAGCGTCTGCAGGTTGTCCAAGCAATCTTGTCCGTTGTTGTTACTCGGAGGAGGATCTGGAAGATAAATGCCGTTGCCGATGCACTTGAGATGCCTCAGTTGTCGCATCTCCCAAATCCCAATCGGCGCGATGAAAATCACATGGTCATAGGAATTATAGTCGATGATTAGTGTTTTGAGATTCCATGTAATAGGTAATGAACTAGGAAGCAACCGCGTGTATTCGGGTATTTTGTAATCCGGAGAATAAGCAAGGTAGCGCAAGTTAACATTCTTGTATAACAATTGATCATCTGATAGTGAATTAGACTTACATTTAAGCAAAACTCTCACCAGTCTATATGTCCGTAGTTCCTCAAAATCATCACTATCAATTCTATCATATATGATGGACCGTAAGAGTGGGTTTGATTCGGAACTGGAGCACAACCAATACCAATGAACGTAACGTCGCATCATCTCATGTTCAGTCTGGTGGAAAAGATTTTGTTGTTCGCCTAATTTTAAGCACAATTCTCTCAAAAGATCATGAATACAACAAGATCCTATTTTCCCATTCTTACGGAATTTGTGAACGATCACTAAGTTTCTGCTAACGAGATCGTTTACGTAATCCTCTGCAATTTCTTCTAGGACCTTAGCACCATCTATTCTTACAAATCCCTCTGCAACCCATAAGTTGATGAGTTGGGAGACACGAATCTTGGAATCCTCCTTAAAAACTCCCAGGTAAAGAAAACAAGACTTCAGATGAGGTGGCAAATGGTTGTAGCTCAAGGATAGTACATCTAAACTCTCTTGTTTCACTTCCGAATTAGGATCTGATTTCATACTTTCGGCAAAATCCTCCCAGAATTCTACAGTCCTAGGCGACTTCAGAAGAAGCCCTCCGACCACAACAATCGACAAGGGAAGTCCTTTACACAACCTAACAATCTCCTTTCCAACTCTCACTAGCTCAGGAATAGGGCAATTATCTTGTTGGAATGCCTTCTTACAAAACAATTCCCAACTCTTATTATCATCTAGAGGTTTCATGGTAACGAGAGACCTAGACTTAGATCCACAATAAGTAGCCACGTCTAACAACCTAGTGGTTAAAACAATCCGACTTCCATTGCCGTTGTCGGGGAAGAAGTTCTTAACTTCATCCCAAGCTTTGACACTCCATATGTCATCTATTACAATCAAATATTTTCTATTATATAAAGTTTGATGCAACTTCACTCCTAAATTTGTTTCATCATCGAACTTCCCTCTGCCCGAAAGAAGTTGTTTAAAGATATCTTGAGCAGTGTATTGTTGAGAAACAGTAGCCCAAGCAAGAATGAAAAAGTGTTTCTTGATATAGGAATGATGAAAGAGATTATGGGCAAGAGTGGTCTTACCAGAACCGCCCATACCATCAACCGAGATGACAAGAAGTTGTTTCTCATCATGCAGGGCCAGCTCTTCAATAAGCCCTTTTATGTCATCTTTAATTCCCACCGCAGCAGTCTCTCCGGTGGTAAAAATTGGTTTCTCCTTCGCCTCCACCACTGCCTCGCCTCTCTCTGTCGCCATTTCTGCTCCACCTCAGCAGCCATCTTAATGACATCTTCCATGTCTTTAAGTACTTGTTGCAGATCAATATATTCTGCTTCTTTGCTACCTTCAACAAAAGAATCGAGGCATGGTTGATTGGATAGAGCATGAAGTTGATCGACGATGTGAGATTCGATCATATCTTCTGCCGCATGAGCTGCAGATGCGATCAGCCTCTCCAAATCATCAATATATTCTTCTTCTATGCTTACAACTCCTCCACCTCGGCAGTTGTTCCTCTTAATGAATTCAAGCAACTCATCAGCCTTTGTCAGAAGGGATTGGATCAGCTTCTTGTCAAATATAGAAGAAAGTAAAGGATGGATGATCATGTTATCAATATTATTCATCAGAGAGGCTAATCCTGCATAAGCTGCCATTCTGATTTTTCTTTTCTTTTCTTTTTTGTTGAGAGGAAGAAGAAGGAAGGGATTGAAATGTAAAGTTGAAGTAGCAAAGTGTTGTAGGATGCAAAAGAGAGAAATTGATGAGAAGTATTATATTGTCCTTTGGTAGGAGCAATCTTAAATAAGAACAGAGCAACCAACCACTATATTTTCAAGATGCTTAATTGCTTTTCATTTATTATTGGTTCAATACACATCATACATTGAATATAATAGATCTTTGCAATCCTTACAATATCATATAATAATTCATTAAAAAATCAAGCCACGTTATGTAACTATTATCGAGAAGTTAAAAGTAGTTACAAATAGTAGTTTAGTTGCAATCCTTAATATTGGGATAATTGCATATCAATACATATACTAACCAGCATTTTTTTTATTGCACATGAATTTTAAAATTTGTTTCACAATACACTATCTAACATTTTTAGTTATTTAATACATCGAACTAGATTTAGTAAAAATATTTGCATACATAGACTCGATTAAAACATGTCCGAAACTGATTCGAATAGACCGACAAAAAAGACGGGTTAAAGTCTAAATATTTTAGCTCGAAATAAAAATATAGTCCAATTGAAGCGAACCGAAAATAGCCAGAGCCCGATAAAACTTGTCTGAAATCAAGTGGGTTAGGGTTAGAGGCGAAATATTTTAGCCCAAAAAAAAAAACCGACTGACCCAAACCGAAACTAGCCTGAAAGCGAATGAGCTAACCCGAAAACGAGTGGATTGACCCGATTGACATCCCTAGTCCCACCTATGTATCTTGCATTCTATGTTTTACAATTAAATTTATTATTCTAATTAATTTTTTAATATATTTTTTATGATATTATGAATTATAATTAATATTTATTTAAACAACTTAAATTTTTTTAAAAATTATTTTTAAATTTTCAAACCCTAAAAAGCAATTAAAAATGACATTAAAAGTTAAAAAATAATTATACATCCTATTAGAAAAGATGGATAATAATATTATGTATAAACTTAAATTAGAGTATATAATATTGAAACAAATAAAGTAAATTAAATTAAATTTTACTCGTGAGTAGGGATGACAATTTAGCCCGGCCCGACCGAAGCCCGCCCAAGCCCGGCGACAATGGGCCGGCCCAAGCCCGACCCGATGACGTCATGGGCCGGGCTTGGGCCAATTTCTAGGCCCGACATACCCAGGCCCGCCCAAGCCCGACCCGACTTTATTATATTTAATATATAAATTATAAATATAAAATAGTATAAATATTATTATTGTAATTAATATATAATAAATATAAATTAATATACATATTAAATAAGATATATAACTAAATAAGTTTGGATTTAGTATTTATTTGTATTTAAAAGTATAAATAATTGTTAAAATATATAAAGTACAATTAAAAAAATAAATTATATATTTTTTAATGTATTAAAAATAAAAATAATATAGAAAAAAATAATAAAAAAAAAATCACGGGCCCAGCCCAAGCCCGCCCGATTCATATGGGCTTGGGCTTGAGCCTGATTTCCACGCCCGACTGGTCCATGGGCCGGGCCTGGGCCTGCATATGTAAAACACGGGCCGGGCCTGGGCTCAGGGAAGCCCGGCCCATTGCCATCCCTACTTGTGAGATGTGTAGTGTGGAGCGCGAAATTGAATCCATATTCATGCTATATTCCATATTCCCATTTTATTGCTACTTTTTCGTTGACATGTATTAAGAGTAAAATGTGAAATTGAAAGAATTCATAAAATACGATATTATAATCATTGATCATATCTTACTTAATAAACCGTTCATTAGAGTTATCAAAATAATGATTCTCAAAAATCAACTCATACCTGCCTAAATTTGGGCCATTTATGGGGCTTTGTGGGTAGGAACAAATTTTAACACCTCTAATTAATTTTATATTGGGCACAATTGTATATATATATATATATATATATATGGGTGGGTTCAGGTAAAAAGTGTGTTTTGGGTATAAAATAGGAAGTAATCCAAACCATACATTCTATTTAATCCAATGGTGTAGATCTAATCTTACAAATAATCTCACACGCGTTTTGCATTGTGAATTGTAGTGCAAAAGGGCAAATAAGGAAGAAAACATTGGCAGTTTTTTTTTGTTTTGAATCCAAATTGAATAATCCCACTATTCACGCTAAATTAGAGAAAACTACCAAAAAAACACTACAGTCATATTCCTGCAATTCACTCGTGATTTTTACTTCGGAAAAAGGAGAAATGAGCACCACTCCACGCCTCCTCATGGATAACAACGGGGAAGAAGATGATTTCGCGAACACCAGTATACCAGAAGAGCCCGTGATGCAAAATAGTATGAATGCGAGTGCAACAACTCGTAGACCAACCAAAAATTTTATTCTCTCTACCAAAAAATCTTCCACATTCACGCTTACCAACAATTCAACAATGTAATTATCAATGCAACAATGTAACTAAAGTAATGCAAAATTGTAGCCTGGTTCAATGCAAATTGTCGTGTTATCAATGCAACAATGTAATTAAAACAAATCTTATTCCCTCTGCCAAAAAAATCTTCCACATTCACGCTTACCAACAATGCAACAACGTAATTATCAATGCAACAATGTAAATAAAGTAATGCAAAACTGTAGCCTGGTTCAATGCAAATTGTCGTGTTAT
>JAPKLX010000074.1:1112241-1153368 GCA_026898415.1 Leonotis leonurus | reverse complement strand
GTTGATTATCCCTCTCAAAAACCAGCGTGTCGGAAAGCGGCAGGGGAAGGAGGGGGACACTGGGCGAGAGAGTTGGTCTGATTAGACACGAGCTGGAATTCTTAGAGACTACACGCGCAACAACTTATCCTAAATCCTTCTATGAGTGGCTAGCGATGGTGATGGAAGTATTCAAGTTATATATATATATATATATATATATATATATATATATAAATATATATATATATATATGAAAAAGATCAAATAAAAATGATTCTATATGAGTTAACTTAAAATAAATCTTGACTGTTAAATTATTTAGATCAACGGTACAGATTAAAAGATAATTTTGGTATATATCTTATTTAAAATATTTTATCCCTAAAAATAGGGAATTTGTTATTCTTTCTGACTATGTTTATTGATTAGGGTATAGTTTAATTACATCCATTGGATGAAAAATATCGATGGTTCAGATTTATTTTTAGTTAACACAAACATATCTATTTTCATAGGAGATGTTGAGGATGGTGTTCGAACGAGACAAAAACAACCTGTGAATTATAGAGAAATGGCTTGCATGTACTATGTGTACCCCACAATGGATGACGTAACATGTTTTGTCTCTAAGTTTGAGCCAAAAAATGTCAAGGAAGCATTGACAGATGAGTTCTGGATAAATGCTATGCATGAAGAACTAGACCAGTTTGTTCGAAGTGATGTTTGATACCTTATTCCCAGACCAGCCGACAGAAATGTTATCGGCACAAAATGGATATTTAAAAACAAATCTGATGAGAAGGGCACAATTGTACGAAACAAAGCTCGACTAGTGGCTCAAGGATACACACAAGTCGAAGGAGTGGATTTTGATGACACATTTGCCCCAGTAGCAAGAATCGAATCCATTCTATTATTGTTAGATGTTGCATGTCATCTCAAAATCAATCTCTATCAGATGGATGTGAAGACAGCATTCCTCAACGGTGAACTCAAAGAGGAAGTATACGTGGAACAACCAAAAGGTTTTGAGGATTGACGGAGCTCAGTCGTTATCACTCCGGCAAGATAAATTTATAAACCAGCACTCTTCACTAGGTTCCGCTAGTGGCAAGTACAGGGTCGATCCCACATGGAATTGGTGGATTCCTCTCTCGATGTCACGGTTTGGGGTTTTAATTCGGATTTTGCCTTGGGCAAGAGGTGTAACCAAGCAGAATAATAAAAGCTGTAAAAGTAAATAACTGAAAAGAAAACACTAAAAGAGTTAAATGAGAAAGCAACTTGACTTGAGTTAGAATCCTTGAGTCTTAATTTATATCTTGATCATTGGTGCAAAGTTGTTCGTTGCCTCAGCAAGTCATCGGTTAAAGGCGAGCGTAAGAATGGGGTTTTACTCCTACCACCCAAATGCATCACTCAAGCAGCCCCCTTTTTAATCGTCACGTAGCCACCCAAGCCTTTCCCAGCACACCTTTTCAGTCCAGAGGGTAAGGGTTATTCACTCCCTATCCCCCTTGCCCAAGATTGCTCCTAGACCAGGCTTAAGCCAATGTACCCGAATAGGCATTCGCGGGGAACACCATCTCAGACGTCCGTCCCATGGCGTACCCACCTACTTCACCGCACTGATCCCTCTGGCTGGCAAGCACGGAGTCGCTAACACTTGGAGTTTCCAGCTCGCAGTTGTAACCTGATCTCGCCCAAGACTGCTACTGGCCAGACAACACCGAGGACTTGATCAAGTTGTATAGGATTCAGATCCAGCACTTTAGGAACTTGCCAAGACAACTATATGCACAATTAGACCTCTCAAGACTTTATAAGTTCTGACTCAATTCATCATCCCCAAGTCAAGTCTAAAAATCTAGCTACTCATGCAGAAAATAAAGAACAAGGATGAAATAAAAGAAAGCATACTTTATATTAAATACTGGAATAAAAGAGTTACCAAAATATCTTCCTTCCAGGACCAACCCGTGGCAAGGCCAAAAGCATAACAGAAATATTAAAATTGTTTGCCCGTAGGACTTATTTTCTCCTCCCAATCACTCATAAAAATTAAAAGAACTAAACTAAGCAGCTGGGCATCGTCTCTCCCCTCTTATACGTATGTCTCTGAATTATAGCTTGGGGTATATATAGGAGTTCCGTGGGCTCGGGCTTTCGTGTGGTGCGGGCTAGGGTTCCAGTGAAACTTTCCTTCCCGGTCAGATATTCCGCGAAGAAGGAAACATCCTCAATCCTTCCCCAAATCGTCGGTGAAAGGAAATGAGAATATATTTCTTTTTTCCGCGGAAGAAAGAAATCCACCGCGCAATCCTATCTCTTGCCCTTCATTTTGTGCTCCCAGCTACCTTGGTCCGTTCTTCTATCTTTCTCAGCACGTCCCCTTAGTCTCCCTTTGCTGCATCGTGATCTTGGGCGGTACACGGTCTTGAGCTTTGGCTTGCCCAAGCTTCTCTATGCGCAACCTTGCCTCTTTCCCAGGATGACCTGCAGCTTGCTCTGCATCCTGTCTACCACAGACTTGTGTCCTCCCAGACACAAAATACAATACAAATAAAGGGAAAAAGACTCGATCTAGACCTAAAACAAGACTCAAAAAGAGCACAAAAAATGGGCTCGTCAAGGATCCACACAAACCCAATCATGTCTTTCGACTGAAGAATGCCTTGTATGGCTTAAAACAAGCACCACGTGCTTGGTATGGGCATCTCACGAACTTTCTTCTCAAGTATGGCTTTGTTAGAGGCAGTGCTGACCGAACACTGTTCATTAAAAGGGAAGATCGACATATTCTCATCACTAAAATCTATGTTGATGATATGATTGTTGGCTCCACCTCACGACACATGCTCAATGATTTTTCAGGTGCAATGTCAAAGAAGTTCGAGATGAGCATGGTAGGAGAACTCACGTACTTCCTTGGACTACAAGTCAAACAAGGTAAGAATGAAATCTTTATCTCTCAGAGCAAGTATGCTAATGAGATGATAAAGCGTTTCAATCTGGAAGGAGCCAAACACATGAAGACCCCCATGGGATCTACTGACAAGTTAACAAAGGATGATACTGGAAAAGATGTTGATCCAACACTTTACAGATCCATGATAGGGAGTCTGTTGTACCTAACATCTACATGTCCAGATCTAATGTTTAGTGTCTCTGTATGTGCTAGATACCAGGCTAAACCAAAGGTATCACATCTTAAAGCTGTTACGAGGATCATCAGGTATGTTGCCGTAACATTAGATTTAGGAATCTTCTTCGCTAAAGATATGAACTTGAGTTTGGTAGGATTTAGTGATTCTGATTGGGCTGGAGACGTAGATGACCAAAAGAGTACGAGTGGTGGTTGTTTCTATCTAGGAAATAACATTGTGTCCTGGAATAGCCTTAAACAAAACTGTGTTTCCCTTTCCACTGCTTAATATGAATATGTAGCCGCAGCATGCTGTTGTACACAGTTATTGTGGCTTAAACAAATGCTAAGTGATTATGGCCTAGATAGTGATAACCTTGTTGTGTACTGTGATAACATGAGTTCCATAAACATATCCAAAAATCATGTCCAACACTCAAGAACTAAGCATATAGGCTCGATTGCAAAGCTCGTTTGGTGTTCGTGAACATGTTCGTATAATAAGCTCGCAAACATGTTCGCGAACTATCGAACACGAACATGTTCGTGAGCCCAACAAGCCGAACATTACCAAGCTCGAGCTCGGCTCGATAAAATTTTCGAGCTCAAAATCAGGCTCGAGTTCGGCTCGTTTATAAACAAATCGAGTTCCGAACGAGCTTTTTTCGAGCCGAGCCTCGAATAGCTCGCGAGTAGCTCTGTTCGTTTACAGCCCTACGTATAGATATAAGACACCATTTCATTAGAGATCTTGTGGAGCAAGAGGTGATTAAACTAGATTATGTGAAAACCGAAAACCAAGTTGCTGACATTTTCACAAAACCCTTGGATCATGAGAGATTCGTTTACTTGCAAAAATCTCTTGGTCTTTTTTTCCATCACTAAAAGTGTGTGTGTGTGTCTTTGTCACACCCTGCTCAAAAACTTTTTATCTATATGGTGTAACTGTTGTTGTTTAACTTGCTGGTATAACATCTAGCTAACACGTTCCTCTTGCAGAAACCTGATATCTTATAATAAATGTTATATAACAGTGTGGTAATCAATCAAAGTAGTTTGGGGGGCACGGCGCTCACTCCGACGATACTACCTTACCAAATGATTGCAACTGCGACTGCTTTCGAGGGTGAAAGACTAGGGGCACAGCGTTCGCTGCGACGATGCACTCTACGTTAACTAGCCCTTGGATTCTTGTAGTTATGCAGTCCTATTTTCCTATTTTTCTTCATAAACCAGGTTGATGTTGAGGGGATGTTAGCACAATAGAGCAAGTTAAACTGTGCTTCGTTAACATGTTGTCCTATTGTGTGTTTACTGAACATGTCCGTCCGCAATTTGTGTTTGAAGTTTTCTCATATCTCATATTTTGTCTCGATCTCCGCTCGATTTCTCTTGTTAGTGGGTTATAACTATCTATATGTGTATGTTCTTGGTAGTTGGATATGTGATGCGACATTTTTTTGAATTTAAACGGCCATACACCTTTTCTCTCCCCTCATGATGGTACTGCTACAGTTGTCAACCTTCGCACACCACCCAAAGAATCCGTTTGCCTCCCTCTCTGTTGTAACTTACTGCACACGCTACACGTTCTCCCACAACGTCCTTTCCCTCTCCATCTTATCCATTTTCATATAACTTCTTTTTCCCACTTTTTCTCCCTACCTAGACACAACCATTTTTTACTCTTCCACCACTCCTCGTCTTCATTCTCCAGCCCTCCTTCGTTCTTTTCTCTCTGCACACATTTGTACTGTTATGGATGCCCCTAACCTCATGGATCTCACTGCCATGTTGCGAGCTTTTATTGCAGCCAACCCACAGGTTTTGGCAGAACTTCAAGCACCTACTCTGGCAGCACCCGCAGTCCAAGAAGCAGTCCCACCTCAGTCCCTTCGACTGAACATTCCACCGGCCCCTCTCTTCCTTTCGCCGAGCCCACGGCTGACACATCGGCGCAATCCACTCCTCCTGCAGAGAAACTCCAGCCACGTAAGTGGAAGCCTGTCACCCGGGGTTCCAAGAAGTCCAGCCACACCGCCACCTCCAAGAAATCGAAGACTCCCGACCCCACTGTCACTCTACCAGACGACAGTGATGGCAAAGTCTCTTCCGCTCCTAAACGTGCCAAACCAGATGCGGTGGTGGTTAAAGTTGAGAAGGAGGCCGTCCCTGTCGTCGAGCATGCATATTCTGATGATACTGTTATCCAAAATGACATGGCTGATCTATCATAACGAGCCGCGATAAAGGAGGGCAAGCAATCTTTACCCGTAGCGCATCCCGAGAGCGAGTCTGACCATTCAGCTACTGACTACGCCTTGGACCCTGACAAGGCCATCTTCCTTCAATTCTACGATGAGCTCGCCGTGGTCAAGTGGAAACGCCTACGGAATGCCCCCTGCCAATGTGAACGTTCTGTTGATGAGGTAACCTTTGAAGACAATAACCTCCTCGAATTCTTTAAACTTCACGACCTTTTTATCCACTGTGTACATGCTTCCTCCTTATTTTAAGACGATTGTCCTTCACTTCTATTGCAATCTCCATACGTCCTTTGGGGACCCTAAGTCCCAAAAATACGGGAAGGTCTGCTTTTACAATGCAGTGTATGATTTTTCTGCCGAGTCTATAAATGCCGCTTTTGGCTTACCGAATGTGGAAGGGGAAGTTGTCGCCAGCCTTAATGATGTTGCCAAGTTAATCACAGGGGGCAAGCGCACTCGATGGGGTCAGCCGATGAAAGCCTCCAGCCTCTCACACCTTTACTCCGTCCTGCATAAAGTGTTGACCTTCAATTGGATTGTATCATCCAATGTCACGATTGTCACTCAGCAACATGGTCTGCTGTTATACCTTGTCGGCCTTTACAAGCCCTTCAACCTTGGCAGGATTATATTCGATCAACTCTCTAATCTCGGAGTCAAAGCTCAACTGAGCTCGCTACATTTTCCCTCTTTGATTTGCAGGGTTCTTGAGCATCAAGGTTTTTAGAAGATAGCTAAAAGCAAAGAGACTTTGCCTGTCCCTGATTATGCTATATACAACCTGTTCTTCAACAAAGGAAAAGATGTTGATCTCCCGTGAAGGAACCCTGCCAGTGCTGCCCCTGCTACTGAAGATGGTGTCCGAGTTCTGGTCCCGCGACTTCTTCTCCAACAGGCCCTAACTGCCATAGCCAGCCTCACTGCTCTCCAACCCATCCTCGCCGAGTGTCTTTCTTCACAAAAAGGGGGAGAGTTGGTCATGGTTGAAGGATCGGGAGCGCGGGCAGCTAGGGGTGAGCAAAATGTGGTAAAAAACTGAAAACCGAACCGAACCGAACCGATGATTTCGGTTCAGTTTTTTTACTATTCGGTTCGGTTTCGGTTTTCTAATTTAAAAAAATTGGTTTTTCGGTTCGGTTATGGTTTTGATAGTAAAAAAACCGAATTACCATAAACCGAACCGAAAATATATATTCTCTTTTTAATAAATTATCGTTTACGTGGCAATTCAATTCTGAAGAAATCAATTACTATTGCGGCATTGGGGTCTACAAAAGCATGTAAAAAGAACACTCCTACATGTCTATTGTTGCAATTCAAGTTTGACCACCATTAATTGTCGGCTACTTTAATAAAGTTTGATGGAAAGAAAAAGAAAGTATAATTAAAAAGTATTCAAATTGAGAAGAATATAATAATAACTGGGCACCCGTAGTCCATCAAATCTGCCAACATGTCACATATTTTAGTATGGACTCCAGCCTCCAGCCTGAGCAGCCAGCCTCCAACCAGATACCTTCTCCGTCGATCAAGACCCCCAATTTGCCGTCTCCGGCGAATGGTATGCCGATTCCTCACATGAGCACTCCCCCTGGTCCTCCGGTATTCTCATCGCCCCTTCAACCCGCTGCTGTCCCTTTTAGGACTTCTCCTGCAACTCCTCAGCCCGTCGCCCCTTACTCATCGAAATCCTCCTTACCCACCTCTTCCCCGCCGACCCTCAATTTTGCAAATGGCTCGCAGCTTCACACTTCCGATCTCACGGAGGAGCTCTCCTTCGCCCCTCATGCCGATTCTCCCAATCTTCTGTACTCACGGAGGAGCTCTCCTTCGCCATTTTTTCGGCTCCGAACCATTTTTTTCGGTTCGGTTTTTTTCGGTTTTTATATCAAATCGGTTCGGTTTCGGTTTTTAAGATTTCGGTTCGGTTTGTTTTTTGGTTTTTATATTTTTTTCGGTTCGGTAACCGAACCGAATCATGCTCACCCCTACGGGCAGCAGCTGCTGAGGATACTGGCGCTGAGGAAGATGAGGCAGAGGCCCAGGAGTGATTATGATGACCATGTGTGGTCTGATTTAAAAAACAATATTTGATGTGGTCATAGGATGCACTTAACTTTGATGCAGCAACTTTCTTTTGGATGGTATATATGATATGCTATGCTGCTTATGTTTTTTGTGTCATGACTGCTTTTCATGCTGTGGTTGTATCTCGTGACTTGTTAGTATTGGTATGTGTTGTTAAAGTTGTGTTGCAGGCATGGAAACAGGAGGAGAGCACTCCCGAGAAGCCTTAAGAGTGGTTTGTTAGGTTTTAAGTCTTTATGTAAACTGGTATTTATGTGTTGACCTAACACAAGTGTTTTTGCTTTCTTCACAGTTGTACTGACTAGGATGCCAGCTGGACGTGACATGGAGTGCTGACACAGCAACACCTCAGCAACCACGTGGACTGATGACTTAGTGTGATTGACGAGAAGACTTGGAGTGGAGACCAAGCAGACTAAGTTGAGAGAAGTATGCGGTAGTGGAAGTTTGTTCCACAAATCAAGGAGTCAACAACCGTCTAAGGTTGTTCCACAATTCAAGAAATAGATACGGACTCAACAACAAAATATGCAAGAATTGTGGAAGACATGGGCTGGCGGTCGCTATATATGTGGATCTGGGTCCAGCACAGCCCATGTGGTCTATCTATAAATACTAGAGACATTCATTCAATAGATAGACGATTTTAATATATATTTTCATATAGTTTTCATTGAGTTTTCATTATGTACGGCTCTAACTCTTAAGACCGTACGTTTAGTAGTTTTAGTAAAGTGTTGTGTTATAGTGTTGTTTTAACATTGTAATCTATAACACTTTTTTTGATAATCTTTTTAGCCATAAGGCTCGTGTAGGTTATTGATTTATATAACCTACGCAAAAATATTTTCGTGTCTTCTACTTAGCTTACGCATTTTCTATGTTTAGAGTGGTTGATACATGGAAGTTGGAAAGTGTTGTTGGATGCAAAAGAGATAAATTAATGAGAGGTAGGTAATAATATAATAATGTATTATGGAACTACATGACTCTGTGCATTGAACAGAAATAATGTTCTCCACTTGAAACCACATTTAATATCAACCTCCAATAAAGGGATAAGATGTACCATAATAATTGAGACACAAGAAGAAGACAAGTCTGAGCCTCCAATATTTAATTAAGTAAGAATAATTCATTCAATTTGATTTTAAAAATGAAATTCCAGCCTCTATTTCTTGACGCAGACTTGAGTTTATTAATTACTTTTATATATATGATTATATTTATTTATTAGTTTTTTGGCAATGTGGACTGTTATATAATGAGTGTTTATGATCTCATTTTTTAGAATTATATCCTCGATATATATAATCTAAGTTCGCATGCTTTTCATATAGCTTGTTGGGGAGTATTTAAGATCCTATATTTCCCATCAAAATTTTAGATATCGTCGTCCATTTATTAGTATATGTTTCATTGGACATTAACTAGAACTAAAGAATTGAAACACACCATAAGAAAGAAAGAAATATAAATATATATATATATATATATATGATCTTCATGAAGCACCTTTATGATATTTCTTCCTTAGATTTTTGTTTTTGTTATTGTTATTTCCAACGAGGGACATATACCCTTACTAATTGCAAAAATTACTTTTATTAACAAAAAATTTCGTTCGTCATGAATCATGATCTATGGTTATTACTTCTATAGTTAAAAAACAAGAACAACGACAGTATAGTGTGATTTTTTACATTTATTAAAAGTACTTTTCTAGTAGCAGTCGTTTAAAAGAATTTCATCGTAAATTTCGCAATGGATCAGAAAACAGGGCAAGGAACCATTCAAATGTTGCTTAGCGCTGATACATGTTAAGACTATCTTTATCAATGACACTACACAACCTTCACAACCCAATTATCCAAATAAAATATTAATTTCTCTCTCTTCTACCTATAAAACTCACAACTTAACCCATTTTCACAACATTTCTACTTTATCCATGACACCATCTCACAATAAAATATATTTTTTTTCATATTTATTCATATATACAAATATATTTAAAATAAATTAATTATATACTACCTCCGTCCATGAATGTTTGTAACATTTTGACTCGGCACGTGTTTTAATGTAGTGCTTTCACTTTAGATGGTAGAGTGTAGTTAGTGGAGTTTGAGTTTCACTTGTTATTATTATTTAATTAAAGTGTGTGTGATATAAATGGAAAGTTTAAAGTGTAGCAAATATTGGTGGACGGCCAAAAAATGAAATATGTAACAAACATTGGTGGACGGAGGGAGTATTAATTATTATTTAAAATTTTTAATTTATGATTATAATAATTAATTATTTCATAACCTTAAAATAAACAACATATTTATTAATTCAATATGAAATACATATGAAAGGTATACATAATTGAAACGAAATAAATCAAACTACAAATAGATGCATTAGATAATAAATTACAAAACCAATAAATAAACCACATTGCATATTAATTATATGTGATGAAATAAAATTGAAATATTGAGAAATATATTAAAAAATAGATGAAATTTGATTATGCTTCAAAATATATGAATATGCTACTCAATTTATAGATAATTTAATATCATGAATTTTCATATATATTTTATATTTTTTAGATAAATATTATTTAAAATAATTAACATATAAAAACTAAAATCAATATATTTGAGTATCCAGTAATATGGTGCCACTTGGCACAATATTACTGGATAACCCATTTTCATTGATAGGTTGGATGGCCAACCTTTTTTGAGTGTCATGACATTTTATTTTATTTTAATTTATTTTTTAAGTATATTTGGGTGTCATGGATAAACATATTCTAAATAGCTTTTACGCTATTACCTTCTTTTTCAAAAGAAATATTTATATACTTTGTAGAGGGTAATTCCTATAATTGAGATGAGCGGGGCGCCAGCAACCTGCTCAATCAGAAAGCAACCGTTTAGAGTTCGAGGGAGCACCGGTGGGGTGTCAGCCAAAGAACCTCCGACGGTCAAGTCAGTACGATTGATAATAAAACGATGATAAGACGAAATATAAAGCAATAATATATGCTAAAATGACATGTAAAGAGAGTAAAGAGAATGTGGATATTGATCGGCCGATCGTGTCAGTCGGGTCGATCAAGGTTGGTGTGCGCCGGATGGGTCGAGGAATGACGGAGAAGATGAAAGTAGTAAAATCGTATGTGAAGTCGGCGAGAGTATGAGTACGTGTCCGAGCCTGTCTATTCGGTAGGTAGGGTTAGCTTTATATAGGGCGATCCTTCTTTCCCTAGGGTTTGTTAAAATAACCGATCCCGCCTATCTTCCCGTTCATTCCAAACGTAGTTCGTTACGATATTATTGGCTTGGTTCAAGCGATTATCGTTATCGGCGGCCATAGCCGTTTATTGACCGTACTGATAGGGTTATGGCTGATGTTTTGGGCCGGTCGGGCCGTTTGTAGGCTTATGATGCCCAGCCTAGTGTATGGGCTTTTTGGCCGTAGTAGGCCGATTTGGGTATTTTGGCCTGATTGGGCTTGCTTATTAATTTGCGTTTGGGCTTATTGATAGAATACGAATTTTGCCCACTACATACTTCTACTTCTAATGCTCACTAATTTCTAAATGTTAGTACCAATTATGAGTAGAGTAATGAATAATAATAATAATAATAATAATAATAATAATAATAATTTCACATTCTACATAATTTACATGCTCGCACGACTATAAAAAGAGTTGAAACAATCATAAATTTAATGTTTAAAATAGTAAGGAATTTAAATTTCAATGAGAAATGCAAAGAGGGCCAATAATGAATGATCATGAGTTGGTCATGTTGAAACTATGTGAACATCAATTAGTGTTGTTTGGGCCCATGATCTAATATTTTCAAGATGCTTTTGAAGATGAGAAGTAGGAGTAATATTTTCAAGATGCTTTTCATTATTATTTGACGTTCAGTACTTGACTTTGCTGCACATGACTTGAGTATATGATGCCTCTCTGTACATCATCCATTGAATGCAATGTAACGTTTTGGGCCCACGGAGTGGGACCCGTTACGCTACGAAGACATGCTGGATCCACTAGCAACTATTTAATGTTATTTTTTGCTTTGCCAAAATGGTTAATCATGTTGCTAGAGAATTTATTGAAGCTCATATTTATACTGTATCGACATCATATACTTTGTTAGAGTTGGTATAACTCTGATTGTCGTCCTAATATGTTATACTAACATCTGTGTTTTTGCTATCTTCACAGGAGTGGTGACGTGAAAAGGAAATCCAGCTCAGCATGACATGGAATGGAGCAACCAGCTCAACACGATGTGGAATGATGATTCAGCCCAAGTGTTATGGAGAAAAGAAAGAGTCAAAGGCAATATGTTGAGGAATGCACGAGTGATGGAATTAGGTTGTTCCACAAAATCAAGAAGCAGTGTTGACTGGAGTTAGTTCCACAAAATCAGGGATGCTGACTCGACAACCGAATGTCCTATTTATGTGGAGCACTAACTGGATCATGGGAGGAGGTTGAGAAAAGAAGTGGATCTAAGCCATTCTCGGCCCCGACATTTTCAAGTATAAATACTTGAAGGCTTCAGAGAATGGCTTCACATTTTTCATATATAGTTTTCATAAGTTTTTCATTGTACGGTTCTTAGACTTAAGAACGTAGTACTTTTTAGTGTTTGTTGTGTTAGAATATAGACCAATATTGTAACATTCAATACTTGTTTTGGTAATATTTTTAGTCATAAGGCTCGTGTAGGTTATGTATTTATAACCTACGCAAAAAATTCTATTCGTGTCTCTTTCTTATTGTTTTTAGCTTCCGCATATTATTCTCTAGAGTTGGTTGGATACACTTTCATTCTTATTCGATGCGAAGTGTCACATGCAATTCTTCTACTTCTTTCCAACCTTGAGTAAGTCAATTGGGTGAAATTAATATACATTTACTATTATTTATTATTATAACAAGTAAGAGGGGATAAGTAATAGCAATAATTTGAATAATAATGTATTATGGACCTACATGCATCTATGCTTTGAAAAGAAATAATATGACCCACTTGAAACTCGTTTGTTGGAAAATATGTTAGCTATCACATTTAATCTCAGCCTCCTATAAAGAGATAAGATGTAACATAATTGAATTGAGACACAAGAAGACAAGTCTCAGCCTATAACCAAAACATTAAATTGCACCATGAGATGTAAATATATATTTCATCGTATACAAAATAACTTTTCACTTTGTCATATCCGTTGGTCTGCAAAGTTGCTTTCCACTTAAATTTTAATTTTTAGCAACTATATCTTCAATTTTTATTCTTCAAATCACTTTAATTCAAACATTCTGATAAATTATTTTATTTCCTTCGTCCACCAAATTGTTATCAATTTTACTATTTTGATTAGTTTACAAAATTTTACCCGACTCATTTTTTTTTCTCATTTTTTGTAATGGAACTCGTAACTCAATATATACAATTCAATTAAAAAACTATAATTTAAGTGAAACTCAACATTTAATCAACACACAACTCAAATAATAATTATAAATCAAGTTTAAACCAAATTATGCTTAGTACAAAATACACATAAAGTATAATTACTTTTTGGAACATGTACTGAGTCAAACGAGTCAAACTGAGTAATAATTTTATATGAAATTATATTAAAAAACAAAATATATTGTCCGAATCGAATGATTTTAACAACTCTAGTCTTGTACTTCCAAAGTGATGCAATGTCATGTTATAATTTGTTAAATTAAAGCGTGAAATCTAAAAATATTACAAGAATTGAAAATCAAAATTTTTTTGATATTTCCTCCTTACCAATTATAAGGATTGTCCAATAGCAAAGTTGATAGGCATAAACGTGCCTTGCTTCCTCACTTGCTATGCTCCCACACAATCATTTAGAATTTATAACCAAAACATTAAATTGCACCAAGATATGTAAATATATATATTTCACCAGTATACGAATAACTTTCCACTTTGTCATATCCGTTCGGTTGCAAAGTAGCTTTCCACTTCAATTTTAATTTTTAGCAACTATATATTCAATTTTTACTCAAGACGTTCTTCTTTTATTTTAAGTGCAGAAATCGCGAGATCATTATTGTATCCATGAACACTAATGAGCCCAAGCATTGGTACTTCCCCGATTTCGACCGGTATCTCCTTCAAATCCCGCAACTCTTTGAGAACGAGCTTCTCAAGAACCGGGAAATGATAGTTGTCTGCATCCCAATCATATAGGCAACAACATTCAATTTTCAAGAATTTGAGTTGAAGAAATTGGCCATTAAAAGGACTCCACCTTCTTCCTCTTGTGACTGAATGGATTCCTAGCTCAAGAACTTGGAGGTGTGGCAATGAACCAATCATTCTCAAATCATCCCAATCAAGTTCAGATCCACTCAAAGACAACTTGTTTAGCCTACTTGGGAATGCCAGTTTATTACTAAGAATCCCATCATATGTACCTGATTCCATCATAAATTGAAGAGATTGGAGTTTATGCAAGCGATCGAGATTGTGCAAAAACTCAATCAAACTATCATCATATCCATAACGACACCTGTCATAAAGCAAATGGAATTTCTTGATGTTGGGGATCATCCCACACACCTCCTCACTCAATCTCAGATTCACTACCATCGTAAGCGTTTGCAGGTTTTCCAAACAATCTTGTCCGTTTTTGCTCGGAGGATTTTCCGGAAGATAAATGCCAAAGCGACCGCACTTGAGATGCCTCAGTTGTCGCATCTTCCAAATCCCAATCGGCGCAATAAGAACCTCATTGATGTAATAAGTATAGATGATTAGAGTTTGGAGATTCCATATAAGACGTACGGAACGAGGAAGCAACAACCTGCTTTTGTATATGGCGTAATGCGGAGAATACGAAACGTAGCGCAAGTTAACATTCTTGTATATCAATTGATCATCTGATGATGAAGAAGACTGGCATTTATGCAAAACTCTGAGCAGCCTATATTTCAGTAGTTGCTTGAAATGATCAAGTACGTGAATATAAACCGCTGTGATGGAGCGTAGGAGTGGGTTTAATGTGGAATAAAACGAGAAATGCTCAGTAACTAAACGACGCATCATCCCCTGTTCAGTCACGTGGAAGAGATTTTGTTGTTGGGCTAATTTTAAGCACAAGTCTCTCAATAGATCATGAATACGACAAGATCCTATTTTCCCATTCTTACGGGCTTTGTGAATGATCACTAAGTTTCTGCTAATGAGATCGTTTATGTAATCCTCTGCAATCTCTTCCAAGACCTTAGCACCATCCGGTCTTACAAATCCCTCAGCAACCCATAGGTTAATGATTTTCGAGACACGAATCTCGGAATCCTCCCTAAAAACTCCCATATAAAGAAAACAAGATTTTAGATGAGGTGGTAAATGGTTGTAGCTCAAGGATAGTACATCTAAGCTCTCTTGTTTCTCTTTCGAATTAGGACCTGCTTTCATACTTTTGGCAAAATTCTCCCAGAATCGACAGTCTTAGGCGACTTCAGAAGAAGCCCTCCGACCACAACAATCGACAAGGGAAGTCCTTTGCACAACCTAACAATCTCCTTTCCAAGTCTCACTAAGTCAGGATTAGGGCAGGTTTCTTGTTGGAATGCCTTCTTACAAAACAATTCCCAACTCTTATTATCATCTAGAGGTTTCATGGTGATGAGAGACCTAGACTTATTAGAGCCACAATAACTAGCCACATCTGACAACCTATTGGTTAAAACAATCCTACTTCCATTTCGATTGTCGGGGAAGAAGTTCTTAACTTCATCCCAAGCATTGACACTCCATATGTCATCTATTACAATCAAATATTTTCTATTATATAAAGTTTGATGCAACTCCACTCCAAAATTTGTTTTATCACCAAACTTCCCTCTGCCCGAAAGAAGTTGTTTAAAGATATCTTGAGCAGTGTATTGTTGAGATACAGTAGCCCAAGCACGAATGAAAAATTGTTTCTTGATATAGGGATGATGAAAGAGATTGTGGGCAAGAGTAGTTTTACCAGAACCGCCCATACCATCAACCGAGATGACAACAAGTGGTTTCTCATCATTCAGGACGAGCTCTTCCATAAGCCGGATCATGTCATCTTTAAGTCCCATCGCAGCAGCAGTCTCTCCGGTGGTAAAAAGTGGTTTCTCCTTCTCCTCCACCACTGCCTCTGCCTCTCTCAGTTTCCATTTATCCTCCACTTCAGCAGCCTTCTTCATGACATCATCCATGTCTTTAACTACTTGTTCCAGATCAATATATTCTGCTTCTTTGCTACCTCCAACCCAAGCCTTTCTCTTTAGAAAATCGACAAAGATATCAATGATGCGTGGTTGAGTGGATAGAGCATGAAGGTGATCAACGATGTGAGATTCGATGACATCTTCAGCCGCATGAGCTGCAGATGCGATCAGTCTCTCCAAATCATCGACTTCTTTTATGCTTATAATTCCTCCACCTCGGCAGTTGTTCTTCTTAATGAACTCAAGCAACTCATCAGCCTTTGTCAGAAGGGATTGGATCTGCTCCTCATCAAATATAGATTTGAGTAAAGGATGGATCATCATGTTATCAATGTTATTCATCAGAGAAGCTAGTCCTGCATAAGCTGCCATTCTGATTGATTTTTTCTTTTCTTGGAAGAAATGGAAGTAAAGTGGAAGTAGGAAAGTGTTGTTGGATGCTAAAGAGAGGAATTGATGAAAAGTAGGTATAAATATAATAATGTATTATGGACCTACATGACTTTATGCATTGAAAAGAAATAATATTCACCACTTGAAACTCGTTTGTTTGCAACCACATTTATTCTCAGCCTCCAATAAAGGGGATAAGATGTAACATAATAATTGAGACACAAGGAGACAAGTCTCAGCCTCCAATATTGAATTAAGTTAGAATATTTCATTTAATTTGATTATATTTCTTGATTAATTACTTTTATATACTCTCTCCGTCCCATATATTTAGACTCACTTTGACCAAAATTGCGAGAATTTTTTCTAAATAAATGGTACAAAGGAGTATATGATTATATTTCTTGATTAGTTTCTTGGCAATGTGCACTATTAATTATGAGTGTTTATAATGATCTCATTTTTTTTTTATCAGAAAATAGAATATAGATTGAAATTAGAAATGAGGTGTACAAGCAAGATACAGGTACAAGCAGTACCAGTAGAGAAAGAAAGAGAAAGGAGAGAAGGAAATAAACTCAACCCACATAACACCACTCACTCCAATTTAATCTAATCCTATCATCAGCAAACAGAGGAAAGCTACCATTACATTGTCCTCATACAATCGTCTGCAAGGGCTTCCGAGGAGAACCAGAGGTGAAAATTACTCCCGCTGCACGAACCGCCGAAAGCCTTGTCCCAACTCCATGCTCTTGCCTTTATTTCGGCGACAATTTTATCCACCTCCCACAGTCGATTCTCAAATCGTCCCTCGTTCCTCCATTTCCACATTGTCCAAATAGAACAAATCTAAATGCCTACAAGAAGTTTTCTGAATCTTTTACAACTTCCAAGATTGGTGAAACTGAGAAAATGTTCTTTGATTGTATGCGGTGCCACAAACTGGAACCCAAGCCATCGAAGAATTTCTGCCCAAACCCCCATAGCTTTGCTACATGATAGAACTAAGTGATTTGTGGATTCAAGCTCTCCTGATCCGCACAAGCACTCTGCCTCATTCCGATGGTTGAAAATTTTTCGTTTGAGCAAATTCTCGCACGTAGGTAATCTGTTCTTCAGAGTTCTCCAAGCCGTTGTGATTGCTTTGTGAGGAGCAGGTGCTTTCCAAATTGACATGAACATCTTCCCATCACTTCGCCCACCATCTCCCGAACTCTGCCCAACTTCACATATTTCCTTGTAGGCCGTTCTAACTGAATAAACTCCATCCTTTGATGCACTCCAGCTCCACCTGTCAGCAACACCTGCGAAAGGATGAACATTTTTAATTATAGACAAAAGCTGCTCAACCCCATCAAGTTCCCACTCGAACAAATTACGTCTCCACCTCAACTTCCATCTCCATGTCCCATCCACCCACTCTCCCATCTCCTTAATAGAACCCGCTTGATTGTCGCTGACTTGAAATAATCTTGGAAATTTGAATTTCAGCACCCCAACTCCAGCCCAATTATGATGCCAAAATTTGACCGTTGATCCTTCCCCAACTTTAATGACCAGATTATCTCTAATCCACTTCCCCCCGCCCACAACTCAATTCCACGACCTTCTTCCACCACCTAGCACCTCTCGGTTCACGGATATTCCACTTAAATCCCTCCTCATCCCACTCAATATCCCCATAAAAAGCTCTCACCGCCCTTGCCCATATACTATCCCTCCCACTTAAATACCTCCAAATCCACTTTCCCATTAAAGCCCTGTTAAACCAAAGCAAATTTTTAAATCCAAGTCCCCCCTTCTCTAGGACTCAAGCACATTTCTTCCCATTTAACCCAAGAAATTTTCCACACATTCTCCTGTCCTCCCCATAAATAACGGCAAAGCAAGGACTTGATCTCATTAATGGTTTTTTTTGGGATAATGGAAAACGACAACTGGCATATTGGAATTGCCGACAAGACGGACTTCACCAGAGTAACTCTACCTGCAAAAGACATTTTCTTTCTGTTCCAACCTCCAATTTTCCTTCTAATCTTCTCTGTTAGGTATCCCCAATCGACTGTGTTTGACAACCTTTTGCCAATATAAATCCCAAGATATTTAAACGGCATCGTCCCCACATTGCAGTTGAGATAAGTGGCCATATCGGCCAGTTGGTTGCTTTCAACACCAATTCCAAACAATCTGCATTTGTTAAAATTTACATACAAACCTGAAAGAGCTTCAAACAGCTTCAGTATGCACTTGAAAGCCCAAGCATTTTCTTCCTTAACCGAAGCAACAAAGATAGTGTCATCAGCGTATTGGAGGTGAGAAATTCTGATTCTATCATCACCAATCCACACCGGCTCCAATAGACCCAAATCCGCATCCCTCTCAGCCAAAAGGTTCAATCCTTCAGCTACAATCAAAAACAAAAAGGAAGAAAGTGGGACTGCCATTAATAAGCACGTTTGCAGAGGCAGATTGAAGACACCTTCTTATCCAATTCCTCCAGATCGGATCGAAGTTCATTTTGGCAAGCATGATGTCTACGAAATCCCACTCAACTGAGTCATAGGCCTTGGCGAAGTCAATTTTGAAAAGCAGTCTGTCTTTCTTCTCCTTCTTGGCCTCCGCTATAATCTCGTTCAAGATAATCGCTCCGTCGAGAATATGTCTCCCTTCCACGAACGCACTTTGACATTCAGAAATTACCGACCCCATGACTTGACTCAAGCGTCTCGACAAAACTTTAGAAATAACCTTGTAAATACATCCGATAAGGGAGATTGGCCTGAAATCCTCCAACGCCGCTGCCCCTTCCTTTTTGGGTATAAGAACGATAAAAGAAGAGTTACACCCCTTCGGAATCTTGCCATTCAAGTGAAATTCGTTCATAACCCGCACAAAATCTGCCTCAACGACGTCCCAAAAGGTTTTCAAGAAGTTGAAATTGAACCCGTCTGGCCCGGGACTTTTGTTGCTATCACAACACCACACAGCTTCTCTAATCTCCTCGACGGTGAATGGCCGAATCAACCATATTTTTTCTTCATCAGGAAGTTTGTGTTTGATGAAATCCTCTGGAAGATTAGGCATCACTCGGTGGCGTCGTTTGAAGTGAGTTTCGAAATGATTCTTGATCACCGACTTGACCGTGGCAGGCTCATCCCTCCATTGCCCGTCAATTTCAAGACCTACCAGTTCACCTTTCTTTCTCCGTCTCACTATAGCCTTGTGAAAATAGCTGGAGTTAACATCGCCTTCCTTAATCCATTTTATCTTTGCTTTTTGAGCGTACAGTCTATTCTTGTTATTCATCTGCAATACTAACTTGGCCTTAGCCTCATTCCTTTTTATCACATCAGCTTCTTCCAAACCAAAGACGTCATCCATCAGATCCCATTCCACTATTTCATTTTTGAGATTCTGTATATTTTTCTCAATGAATCCGAATGTAGATTTATTCCACAATCTCAATGACTCTCTCAGTTTCTTCAACTTTTCTTTTAGAACAAAGCAACCCTAACCTTGGACTTCAGTCTGTTGCCATGAAGTACGGACGATTTGCCCAAATTGAGGATGTTTAATCCAAGCATTAATGAACTTGAATGGTTTAGCTCCCCAATCAACCATCTTAGTATCCATAATTATCGGGCAATGATCCGAAATTGTTCTGTGAAGGCCCCGTGCAGCCAATCCCGGCCACGACCTAATCCAAGATTCATTTACCAAAATCCTATCAAGCTTGGATTTACAAAGTCCATACGGTTGATACCATGTGAACGTTCTGTTTTGCAATCTAACCTCCACCAGCTCGTTCTGCCTAATAAAGATGTCAAAATTAGAGATGTCTCTGCTTAAGTAATTCTCCCCACGGCCAACCCTTTCAGAATTGTCTCTGATTGAATTATAATCCCCCAGAAAGCACACATTGACATCCCTATTTTGATTAGAGATAAGGCCTAACCTGTCCCACAATAAGGCTTTTGCCGCACTCTGTAAAGGCGCATAGACATTAACGATGCAGCATCTCTTATTGGTTGGAGTCCACACTCCATTATTAATCACAGCTCCCAACATATCCCAATGGCTTGAACACAAAAAGCGCGTACTATTCCACAATGATAGTATCCCTCCCGACCTGCCCTCCGCGTCTCGCTTTGCCATACCGACACAATCCGAACCCCACAACCAATTATAGTCAACATTAGAGAGATTCTCCAATTTAGTTTCTTGAATAAAACAAAAATCGAGATCATTTTGTTGTATCAAATCACGTACCTCCCTTCTTTTGACCGAGCTCCCTAAGCCTCTAATGTTATAGGTCATCATCTTCATGGATTATTTTGTCTAGTTTCACCTAGACCACTTTCATTTCCAAATCCTTCTTGAAACCTTAAAGCCATTTCCATATCCGAGAGATGGCTTGATAGACCCATAGCCTTGCCGAACTCCCATATGCGTGTTTCTTCTCCCAAATTTTTCTTATGCCCTTCTGCTCCTTCTACTGAATTAGCCTCTCTATGCTCCATATTTTCCTGAATACTATCTCTCTCGTTCCCAGATTTATTAAAATGGTTGTTTCGCATCACCTGCTCTTTCTTCCTGCGAATGATTTTCCCGTTCCCTCTGTGTTTCTTCTGTTGCATAAATCTGTTTAATCCCAATTTGAGAAGCGGCTCTCGAGAGAACCTTTTTTTAAGCCCTTCCTGGATCTCCTTTCTATTATGATGCAGATTAGCAGACCCGCATTCGTTAACGGGCTCACCCTCAACAAATTCCCGTGGTTTGATCTCACTATGTTCCAAGATAGGCCCAAACTCCCTAAGCTCACAGCTCTGAACTTGATCATCCCTATTAAAAGGATTCTCTTCAGCACATTCAAGACCAAGCCCCTTACTGCTATAACTTGGACTAGGCCCATTTGGGATTGGGAGTCCACCATCTACGATGTTTGTCAAACCAACTCCACTAGACATGTTTGGGGATTGCTGATTATTTGAATTATACTCTCAATTCTTATAGCTTGTACTTGGAGAGTATTTAAGATCCTATATTTCCCATCAAATTTTTAAATATGGTGGTTCATTTTATTAGTATATGTTTCTTTAGTTCATGAAGCACCTTATGATATTTCGTCCTTAGATTTTTTTTTTTTTTGTTGTTATCATATTTTTGTTATTGTTATTTTCAATTAGTTAGGGACATATATGTACCCTCACTAATTGCACCAATAACTTTTAGTAATAAAATTTTTCGTTCGTCATGATCTCTCGTTACTACTTCTATATATAGTTACAAAAACAACAATTACAACAGCATAGTGTAATTTTTACTTTCATTAAAAGTAATTTTCTTTTAGTGATCGTTGAAAATAATTTCATTATAAATTTCGCGATGGAGCAGACGGGGGCAAGGAAGCATTCAGATGTTGCTTAGCGCAGAGCATGAGGCTCAACAGATTGTTGCAGATGCAAGAAATTGTAAGCATTTCTTCCTTTGGAAAAAATAATTTCAAGAATTTTACAAAGTAATGTAGTCTGCATTGTCTGAATTTGAACTCGTGACATTAATCCAATGAAACTGTCGCGATTGAAGCAATCGAAGGAAGAAGCTGATAGGGAAGTGGCGAACTATAGAGCTCAAACGAAAGCCATTATTCCAGTGTACTTTTTTAATCCATTCGTGTTGCTCTCTTGCGTGTTTAATCTTCGTGTGGCTAGTTGTCTTATGTGATGGTTTTATTACCAAATCTTGATTTAGAAGGTTGTCTGATCAACAAATTTGTTTCGGATCATTTCATTTATGATACTTTTATTAGATGCTTCAAAGTATATTTTCTTTAGTACGAGTATTCTGATTAAATCGAATTCACTAATAAAATTAAGGGATGTGGAGTTTTTCAATTACATATTTCATGTGTCTTCCATTCTTCTTAAAATGCACTACCCATGACAAAAATATATTGAGTTGTAATTACAACAATTAATACTAATTTCTTTTCAAAAATTGGGATCATAGCCAAATTTTTTATTGGCCGAAATTAGATGTAGAGTTTTGAGTTAATTACCGCTAAATATATAAATTATTCAAAATTTTTAAAATTGCACACGAATTAAAAAATATATCATAAAATACGTGAAGTACCATTTTCCTTTGAAATTCTACATAGAAGTCCGAATTGTTAGTCTCTCTCTTCACAATGCATACACTCTTGAGTCCGAATTGTAGGACCCTTTGTATGTCTCTTGTTACCCCAAAATCTTATTATAGTAATAAAAAGTAATTAAACTCATACATTAAGAAAAAAAATGAATATTGTTGAAAAAATCCTAACATTTGATCTCTTTCTCATTTCATTGTTCTTATTCGTCTGACTCCTCCTTGTAGTTAGTTCATATTATTGTCTATGACCACAAAAGGTGACTTTCCAGTGCACTTAAGTGTTTACCGAAGAAGATCCTTTCTTGACTTGTCACCATCAATTGAAGTGGATCTGCACTTAAATCTGTTTTTTAGCGCACAATCTCTATAAGAAAAGAATAGCAAGTTTGGGATTAAGTTCGTGCCTTGCCTTGTAGCTCTCCAAGTGGAGTGACACTAGTGCGTCGTTTTATACCAAAAATAATTCGGCTGACAGACAGCCGGTAAGCCTTTACTGCGCAAACAGTAGTAAACAAGATCGTCTCCCAAGGGATCGGTGATAATTTTCCTATAATTTCAACCTGCAAGTTGAGTCACGAAATTCTTGGGTTTATCGGGAAATACGAAAATAATAAATAAACAATTAATAGAGAATATGGTTTTGGGTTTTTCTTGACACAAATAAATTGCAAATAAAAACTAACAAATATGAGAAATACATTAGAAGTATTCCAACAATCAATTAATTTCACCTATATTTGATATTCTGATCCTCGATGTAAATATAACAATAATTCGTGCAAATAAACCAGTTATAATCACCGAAGACGCTTTTGACGCGATCTCATCTCTCCATAGCTTCTCGATAATTAGGAAGACGTTTCACTAACTATTTCTCTAATCAACTGACAACCGTAAGAGATGCTCTATAGATTTAATGAGCCGACAACGTTAAAAACTAGAGAGACCCGATTCAAAACCGATAAACTCTGACGCAAGATTATCAAATTAAGATTTTCATTCCCTTGACTGGATAGTTAATTTACCACTAATTAAATCTAAATCACGATTACGTATGGCCGATTGAATTGACTATTAATCAAATCTACTCAACTAAATATTGCGCACTACTTAGATGAATAAAACGATTAAATCACGGAGAAAATAGAAAACAACAAATACTTGCATACGAATTAAAGGATTAAGAACAAGTTAGATCTCACAGAATAATCACGTCCGGGCTTCCTTAATCGATGTCGGAATAAGAAGTTTAGCTACTAAGCATAATCAAATAAACAATATAAGTTAAATAAACAATGATGGAGATGAAATAAAGAAATAAAGAAATAAGATAAACAATTAAAATGGCCACAAAGCGGCAGTAGTCCTCACGTGAACAACAAGGAAGAGAAATTGCAATTGCTCCTCTAATTCAGGGGGTACAAGAATTAAAACTTTATGCATAAAGTTAATTATCTCGTCTTACGAAATCATTACTCACTTTGATTACCAGACACACGTTTTGATTAAATAGTTTGACCTAAATGTATTGTGTATTGAATGGAGTTTGGACTACACTTGATTTATTATTATTAAATAAGTTGTGCGTATCAAGTGGAGAAGTCTCTTACCAAAAAAAAGAAAAAATGAGCCGGGTAATAATTTCATTAACAGATTGAAATGACGAAATGGGTAACAAATTTATTGACAGGCGTAGTATAATTAAAATGATATCACTAGTGAGGGAAGTATGGTCCTAGAAGAAGGTCATATCTCGATCAGAATATGAGATAGAATACAATCCTCTTTGTTAAGCTACGACACAGGATGTGCTTGATGCAGTACTTATGTTTATGAAACTTGATGGAGAAGCAAATTGCACATTTGATGCCACCAACAATGCTATTCACAATCACAGCAAAGTAAGGAGGAGAGAGAGATCATGTAAGGGTAGAACGGTCAAAAGTTTCGGGCCAGGCCGAAATCGAATATTGGTACTCTTCTTATAGCTCGATCAGGCTTGGGCCTATGAGTCAATCATGATCTAGCCCGACACAACCTTGAAATCGAAAAGGCTTACTTTCCAAAGCTATTCCCATTCGGGGTGATTGGACTATAATTGATATCTAGAGGCATCTAAGATTTTAAAAGCCTAAATATGTCTTGAACTTGCATTCAACCTATAGAATATATACTTTGTAACTTTTGAAAACCCTTTAGAACTGATTGGTTGTGTGCGTGTGTTGATCTTGTGGTAAGAGATTAATGTCAGATTTCATTAAAAACTAATTTTTGGCCAAATATTAGTCCAGGTTGACAATTCAACACCTCTAGTCAAACTCAAGCTATAATATATGTTAGAAATTATGACAAGTTTTTAATTTTTTTAGGGAAAATAGTGAAACTAAGGCATAAGTATTCTTGATATAAAATAAGACAATCTTAAAAACAAGGATAACAAATATAACATAATACTCACTATCAAATTAAGCAATATATGCTTTTTATTTTTTCAATGTTCCGCTATTTTATACTCCCTCCGATTTTTTTTAAGTGTCCTATTTCACTTTTTTTCTTATTTCTAAATAAGTGTCCTATTTTAAAATTCTAGAGTATATTTATGACAATCTTTCAATTTTGCCCTTATTTAATACTTATTGGAATTTGATATTATTTGTATGAATGTATTTATTATGTTATTCAATAAATGATATATAAGTAAAATTTTCATTTTATTGGTATGTGTGATTTAGTAAAATTGGACACTTATTAAAAAACGGAAGTAGTATATATTAGCATTAAAATCATTAAAAGTAACAAACACGAATGAGTCCGACTAGGGACGGAGCCACATTGGGGCCTAGGGGGCCCGTGGGCCCCCCAAGATTTTCAGAATTTACATATATCTATATATAAAAGCTAGAACTTACACATTAGTATTTTCTGGCACACTTGGTTCATATCTCAACTTTAATAATAGCATAACCACAGGTCTCATGTTCGATTCCTACTACTGCTTTCTTCTTATTTTTTAACTTTAATTTATTTGTTTTATTTTACCTACAAATTATTTATTTCTTTGATCATTTACTTTTAAATATGGGAGTTGGAACATTCATTCATATATTGCTTTATAGTATATTTTTATGTATTAGTAATTTTACAATACAATATAATTGTGCTCTAGTTTAAATAAACATGATTTATTTTTTGAATTATTATAATAAGCTTGATACAATCTAGTTAGAGATTTTAAAAAAAAAATATGGATCCTAACAAATTTATAAGTTTGATATTATTTTATATACTTCTTATTAATCATGTTAAAAAGATGTTATATTTATGAAAACAAATATAGTTATTTTTTAAAAAAAAAATTACTCTCTCCATCTCACTTTATTAGACGCATTTGCTTTTGGTTCGGATACTAATATTTAGTTATAATAACTTTTGAGGAGATAGTTTTGTACTTTAAAACTTGCCAAAAATATAAATGTGTCTAATTGAGTGAGACGTTCCAATAAAAAAAATGCGTCTAATGAAGTGGAACAGAGGAAACATATAATAGTATTGGCCCCCCTCGACAAAATTTCTGGCTCCGTCACTGTCCGAGTGTCGGTATTTGCCCGATTGCGAGGGTGTTCTCCTTCGAGTTTGGAAATTCTTGACATGAAATGTAATAGCCCGAATTTTGTGAACATATATCGAATAAATTGAAATCTAATGAAATTTCAGATCTCGATGGTATATTTTAAGTGATAAATTTAATTTTGATTTTATTAGTGGAACATGGGGATGACAATTCCATTTGATTAAATTTAAAGTAAGCTTAGTTTAGTTGGGTCAAATAAGCTAGTTATCAATTGGACCTTAATTATTTAATCATGCAAGTTGATAATTTAGTGGGCAATATGATAATTAAGTTTAGGCCAATATAAATACAGCTTATTTAAGCATTCAAATTGATAAATTCATATTTAAATGAAAAAATATAAAAAATATAGTTAATATTTAATTTAACTTAATTTTAAATTTGAATTTTTATTATTATTATTTTGTTAATTCAGATATTTGAATAATCGAACCGACTAACCAAACAATTATCGAATAATCAAAATTATTAAAACAGGTGCAAAATTATATTTCAGCCAAAACGAATAATAGAAAATCATAAATTACAGTTCAATAATCCGAATCGCACCGAATTTCAACCATTTTTCTTCCTCTTGTAAGTTTGTGTTGTGGTTTACTAATATGTAGGTATTTAGAATAGACTAGAGCAGAATAGTGAAGAAGAGGAAAAGAGAGAATAGAATAAGGAAGAAATTAAGACTGCAAAGTTGCGGCTGTATTCAATCAACTAGGTTTTATGATCCCCAAAAGTGGGACCCAACAATTTCACAAAACCTAAGGCTCCGTTTGGTACGCAGGTTGAAGCAGGTTAGGCAGAAATCATCCTGCTTCAACCTGCGTTTGGTAGCATTTTAAGTAAACCAAGCGGCCCGATATTAAATCACGGCCCGTTCTTAATTCTACTATTACAGCAGGTTGTGTAACCCACCAAATAGGTGATATTATTTTAAACCATCTGGAACAGTGTCATTGTCAGCGATCGCTGAGTGTCAGCGATCGCTGAGTGTCAGCGATCTCTGAGTGTGCGTTATTTTGTTCGTAAAATGAACAATTATATGTTGAAACACATTGTCAGCGAACTCCGAGTGTCAGAGACCGCTGACACCAGTGGCATTTCGGTAATTTTTAACTAGTTCTTATCTTGTCTACCAAATGGACCAACATATTATAATTAACCCCTCATATCCTAACCCACCACATTATTTTAAACCTATCCACCCATATCCTAACTTGGCTACCAAATGGACCCTAAATGTTGGGAATGCTCTCAACATATTACAAAATTAAAACATCACTACGCGTGCTAAGCTAAGCGTGCTTCTTGAAATAAAAACATAACAGATGTTTCCAGTATGATTTGAGCCATTTTTCTTCTTTCTTTGCATTCTCTGAGTTCACCCATAATCCTTTCCCCTTTGTCTTCACTGTAATATCTTCTTTCTCATTCTTTTGATAATTCCATGACAGTTTGTAACAGAGCCCCCATCCGACTAGTTCCGGGTTCGAATCCCGGGTAACCCAGTATCATATCAAAATTCTATGTATAGAATATAGAAATACAAATTTTATTTTTGTAATCCACTTCATTTAGTTACACTATTTCACATGATACAAACCTCATTCAATATGAATAAAAGTTTTCAAGAAAATACAAATAAAATCAATGATCTCGCAAATTACAAATCACAATTCTAAGATCTTGTAAATAGACATTTTTCGTAAATAAAATGAATGAAGAGATAAAAAAATTTAACGTTCGTGTTACGAAAAATTCATATTCAAACTTGCCGACTCATTACGTGAGCTTAAGAAAGTGGAGTTGGGGAAACACACCAATCATTCTCAAATCATCCCAATAAAGTTGACAATTCCTCATGACAATTTGGTTAGCCTATTCACACTCCCATAATATGTATCTCAAAAAATCATGAAAAATATTTTCTCCTTTGTTTATGGACAAAGTCCCTTAAATTGAAATTTTCCTCAATTAACATTGTTAGTTTCGAGCTAGCCATATTAAGTTGTTAGACAATTAGATCGGGTTGAATTATTTTCGAGATATAAATTTGAATTAAGTTGTTGATCGATTACAAATACAATGACTATTGAGAGAGTGAAATGAAATCAAACTATACAAATTTGAATGAAGTGAAAATTCCTCAAAATACAATGCTCAACACTAATATTCCATCTCCAATTGAATATTGTTGAGTGTGAGCCCCTCTTCTTCCACCTTTTCTCTTAATACCTCCACTTCCCATTTTTCAATCATTAATTTTACGTGAAGGGCATCATCATCCTGATTCTCAAGACGTTCTTCCTTTATTTTAATTGCAGAAATCGCTACATCATAATTGCATTCGTAAACACTAATTAGCCCAAGCGTTGGTATTTCCCCGATTCCAATCGGTATCTCCTTCAAATACCTCAAACGGTAAAGATAGAGCTTCTCAAGAACCGGGAAATGAGAGCTATCTGCATCCCAATCATTTAGGTCACAACAATCAATTTTCAAGAATTTGAGGTGAAGAAATTGGCCATTAATAGGACTCCACCTTCTTCTTCTTCCTCTTGTGACAGAATAGAATCCTAGCTCAAGAACTTGGAGTTGTGGCAATGAACCAATCATTCTCAAATCATCCCAAGCAAGTTCAGATCCTCTCAAGCACAACTTGTTTAGACTACTTGGGAATGCAAGTTTATTACTAAGCTTCCTATTATACGTACGTGTATCCATCTCAAACTCAAGGGATTCGAGTTTATGCAAGCGATCAAGATTGTGCAGACACTCGATCAAATTATCATCATATCCATAGCGATAACTAATATAAAGCAAATTCAATTTCTTTACATTGGGGATCATCGCACATACCATCTCACTCAACTTCAGATTCACTACTATCGTGAGTGACTGCAGGTTTCCCAAGCAATCTTGTCCATTGCTCGGCGGAGGATCCGGAAGATAAATGCCAAGGCGGCTGCACTTGAGATGCCTCAGTTGCCGCATCTTCCAAATCTCATTCGGCGCAATAAGAAACTCATTCATGTAATAAGGATCGATGATTAGAGTTTGAAGATTCCATATAAGGTGTACCGAAGTAGGAAGCTTGCACGGGCTGTTGCCCTCGTTGAGATTCCCACGATAAATAAGGTAGCGCAAGTTAACGTTGTATAACAATAGATCAACTGATGGTGAATCAAACAAACATTTATGCAAAACTCTCAGCAGTCTATATCTTAGTATTAGCTCAAACTCACTTGTTTCAATATAATCCGCAGTGATGGAGCGTATGAGTGGGTTTATTCTGATTAACTTTATCGGAGAATTATTTTTAGCAACAAAGCGGCGCTCTATCCCCTGTTTAGTCATCTGGAAAATATTTTGTTGTTGGGCTAATTTTAAGCACAAGTCTCTCAAAAGATCATGAAGACCACAAGATCCTATTTTCCCATTCTTACGGGCTTTGTGAACGATCACTAAGTTTCTGTTAACGAGATCGTTTACATAACCCTCTGCAATCTCTTCCAAGACCTTAACACCATCTGGTCTAATAAATCCCTCTGCAACCCATAGGTTGATGAGTTGCGAGACACGAATCTCGGAATCCTCCTCAAAAACTCCCATGTAAAGAAAACAAGACTTCAAATGAGGTGGCAAATGGTTGTAGCTTAAAGATAGTACATCTAAACTCTCTTGTTTCTCTTTTGAATTAGGACCTGATTTCATACTTCGGACAAAATACCTCCAGAATCCTACAGTCTTAGGCGACTTCAGAAGAAGCCCTCCGACCACAACAATCGACAAGGGAAGTCCTTTGCACAACCTAACAATCTCCTTTCCAACTCCCAGTAAGTCAGGATCAGGGCAGGTTTCTTGTTGGAATGCCTTCTTACAAAACAATTCCCAACTCTTATTATCATCTAGAGGTTTCATGGTGATGAGAGACCTAGACTTATTAGAGCCACAATAACTAGCCACATCTGACAACCTAGTGGTTAAAACAATCCGACTTCCATTGCCGTTGTCGGGGAAGAAGTTCTTAACTTTATCCCAAGCTTTGACACTCCATATGTCATCTATTACGATCAAATATTTTCTATTATATAAAGTTTTATGCAACTCAAGTCCTAAATTTGTTTCATCATCGAACTTCCCTCTGCCCGAAAGAAGTTGTTTAAATATATTTTGAGCAGTGTATTGTTGAGAGACAGTAGCCCAAGCACGAATGAAAAAGTGTTTGTTGATATAGGGATGATGAAAGAGATTGTGGGCAAGAGTCGTCTTACCAGAACCGCCCATACCTACAACCGAGATGACAACAAGTGGTTTCTCGTCATTGAGGGCGAGCTCTTCAAGAAGCTGGATCATGTCTTCTTTAAGTCCCACTGCAGAAGTCTCTCCGGTGGTAAAAAGTGGTTTCTCCTCCGGCACTGCCTCTGCCTCTCTCTGTCGCCATTTCTCCTCCACCTCAGCAGCCTTCTTAATGACATTATCCATGTCTTTAAGAACTTGTTGCAGATCAATATATTCTGTTTCTTTGCTACCTTCAACAAAAGAATCGAGGCATGGTTGATTGGATAGAGCATGAAGTTGATCGACGATGCGAGATTCGATCACATCTTCAGCTGCGTGAGCTGCAGATGCGATCAGCCTCTCCAATTTATGGACTTCTTTTATACTAATAACTCCTCCTCCTCGGCAGTTGTTCTTCTTAATGAACTCAAGCAACTCATCAGCCTTTGTTAGAAGGGATTGGATCTGCATCTTGACGAATATAGATGAAAGTAAAGGATGGCTCATCATGTTATCAATATTATTCATCAAAGAGGCTAATCCTGCATAAGCTGCCATTAGTTATGATTTTTTCTTTTTCTTTTTTTTGGAAGAAGAAGAAGAAGGAAGGGATTGAAATGTAAAATGGAATTAAGTAGGAAAGTGTTGGATGCAAAAGAGAGAAATACTGATGAGAAGTAGGAAAGTGGTATAATATTGTCCTTTGGTAGGAGCACTCTTAAATAAGAGCAGGTTAGGTTAGTTCAATACATCATACATTGAAATACATTGAATACAATTGGTCTTTGCAATCCTGACAATATCATATAATAATAATTGATTGTGAATGAGAATTATGTAAATCGGTATTGCATGCCGTGCAGTGGTTTCCAATTGCGTTTCCCAATTAAAATTATCGTAGTTCAAAAATAAGGATAGTTTTAATATATCTTTAGAAGATTATGATATCCATAAATTTCTCCAACTACCAAAAATTAAATGGTAGTATAATTCAAATTGCGTAACTATACAGTGCAACAATAATTTCTGGTTACCAAATTGCGGTGAATACTTTGAGGGTCAGTTAGGAGAAGTTACCGATATATTTTCTAAATTTAAATCCAGAAACCGCCAATAATTATTTTCCAAAAATACCCTTTTGCATTGCAAAATCGCGATGCAACACGAGTATTACCTATTTTCTAAATTTAATCCACACCCTTAGATCTAATGCAATTGATGGTCAGGATTATTTTTTATTTTATACTCAAAACTCACTTTTTACCTGAACCATACCCTCTATATATATATATATATATATATATATATATATATAATATATATATAATACTCCTTCCCACTTACTCTTATAATTATTATCGAAATATCGTTACATCAAATAAAATAATCCTGATTAACTTTAATTTGTCAAAGTGTTTAAACGTAAATAAATTAAGTTGTGTTTATTTTAATCTCTTAAAAGTGCGAATGATTTCACCTATTATCTAATAGTGTGATATCTTTTATTGTATTAATAAGAGTACGACACATGATATAACTAGGGTTCAGGATTTAGAGTATATATATAGAAAATATATAATTTATATTTTGTACTATTAATTATGCCACATGTCACAATCTTATTAATGCAATAAGAGATGTCACATCATTAGACAGTAGAAGATCCTAATTGTTGACCGCGAGCGGTAGAGTGTAGACATTAATCCATATTTCAATATTGGTTTTAGTTTTTGCTAATACAAATTTGCTGATACCATATGTCTCAGCCTCCTATATTGAATTCTTGGCTAAATAAGATAATTTAATTAATCCAACTTGCTTAATATTATGCAAACTTTCCCCAAAAACTTTTGACTGTTGTCTTGTATGTTTTCTTTTACTGGGACTTTTTAATTTGTTGTTGTTTTGTGTTTGGTGTTGCTGATTTATTATTAACAAACTTCTAGAATGATTAAAAAAAACATATATAGTTGACTGCATAAATGTACCAATTTATCCTATTTTAATTATTTGAGCATAATTGCAGTTTTTCTTCAACTTTGATCAATTCTTTCTCTCTATTTTTGAAGTATATGTAACCACTAAGTTTGTTTTCTAGTTAATACATTTTCACATACTACTCATTTTGTTGGTGATAAAGTATGTAAGAAACGAAAACAAGTGTTTGAGTTTGTTAGTTAATTAAAAAACAAAACTAATTACGGATGAAATTTAGTGTTCTGCTTTGTGTCTCACACAGTCACACTCCATGTCTTATTACTATAATTATTAATAGTTTTTTTTTTCCAATCTTAATTT
Organism: Leonotis leonurus; assembly: GCA_026898415.1. NCBI lineage: Eukaryota > Viridiplantae > Streptophyta > Magnoliopsida > Lamiales > Lamiaceae > Leonotis > Leonotis leonurus. The sequence continues at coordinate 1,120,855 of JAPKLX010000074.1, read as the reverse complement.
TATATGGTTTAGTTTAATTATGTTGCAGTTAGTACTAAAGATTTAGACCAACCAATTAGAGCATACATATTTTTTTAATATGAATTTTTAAAATTTTGAATCTATGTATTTATTAACCATATTAAAAGCTACGAAAAATAAAAATAAAACAATCATACATAAGTTTATATATTGATTATATTGAAAAGTCATGAAAAAACAAATTATAAAGTATGTTCATTGTTACGGTTACGGTTCGAAACATAACCAAACTGTCGGTTTACAATTGTATTATTTCATAACTGTAGCGAACCATACCTACAATGGTTCGTGGTTCGGAAACAGAACTATCTAAGTTGGTTTCAATTACGAACCGACAATTCTAGTTTTGAATCGTTGGTTCTATTAGAACTGACTTAAAATTTAGAACCAAAACCTAACCACTCCATAAAGGGTTAACCTGAAACCGCCGGCTTACGATTATAAAGTGAAACTATAATATATAAATTTAAATTAAAATTGCTTGTGAGATGGGTAGTGTGGAGCACAAAAAGCGGAAACACTAAATCACATAATGTGTTTACTCTACATAATTAAATTCATGGTATATTCCATATTCCCATTTTATTGCTACTATTTTGTTGGCATGTATTAAGAGTAAGGTGTGATATTGAAAGAATCCGTAAAATACGATAATTATAATCATTGATCATTAATTACTTAATAATCGTTCATTAAAGTTATCAAAATAATCACGCCCGAGTTAAGCCCGGCCCATGTCCATAGACCGGATGGAAAAATCAAGCCACGTCAGATGGATCCGAAAAGGGTAATTTAAATATTCCTACCAGATCTTTTACTATAGCCATCAATTTAAAATAATAATAACATTAATAAAAATATACTATTATAATGAAAATAGATCATTACGAGTTAACTAAAAATAAATTTGAACCATCCATTTTTTTTCATCCAATGGATAAAATTAAATTATACCCTAATCAATAAACTCTAGTAAGAAAGAATATCAAATTCCTTGTTTTTAGGGATGAAATATTTTAAATCAGATATATACTAAAATTATCTTTTAATCTGCACCATTTGATCTAAATAATTCAACAGTCAAGATTTATTTTTAGTTACTCATACAAAACCATTTTTATTTGATCTCTTCCCTATGTTTTCATAATCCTTAGTTTTAATTAGAGAAATTTAATCATAACCACCAATTTCAAGTTACAATAAAAAAATGTAAATCATCCCAATTGAGTTGAGATCCTCTCAAGCACAACTTGTTTAGACTACTTGGGAATGCCAGTTTATTACTAAGCTTCCAATCAGATGTATCTAGTTGCATTGTAAACTTGAGGGATTCGAGTTTATGTAAGAGATCAAGATTGTGCAGAAACTCGATCAAACTATCATCATATCCATAACACTTACTATCATAAAGCAAATGCAATTTCTTGATGTTGGGGATCATCGCACACACCAACTCATTCAATCTCAGATTCACTATCACCGTAAGCGTCTGCAGGTTTTCGAGGCAATCGTGTCCGTTGTTGCTCAGGTGAGGATTTGGAAGATAAATGCCGTTACACTTGAAAAATATATGTCCCCTACACTTGAGATGTCTCAGTTGCCGCATCTTCCAAATCCCAATCGGCGCGACGAAAATCACATTGCCATAGTAATCATTGTCTATGTTTAGTGTTTGGAGATTCCATATAAGAGGTAGCGAACTAGGAGGCATCCTAGTTTCAATGTGGTAAGGCACTCTATAAGCAAGGTAGCGCAAGTTAACATTCTTATATAACAATAGCTCAGCTGATGGTGAATCAGACATGCATTCATGCAAAACTCTCAGCAGTCTATATTTCAGTAGTAGCTCAAAATCATCCTCGTAAATATAACTCGCTATGATGGAGCGTATGAGTGGATTTAATACCGAATAGGATGGGAAAGACTTAGTAACTAAACGGCGTATCATCTCCTGTTTAGTCGCGTGGAAGAGATTTTGTTGTTGGGCAAATTTTAAGCACAAGTCTCTCAGCAGATCATGTATACAACATGATCTTATTTTACCGTTCTTACGGGCTTTGTGAAAGATCACTAGGTTTCTACTAATGAGGTCTATGATGTAATCCTCTGCAATCTCTTCCAACACCATAGCACCATCTGGTCTTATAAACCCCTCTGCAACCCATAGGTTGATGAGTTGCGAGACATGAATCTCAGAATCCTCCTCAAAAACTCCCATGTAAAGAAAACAAGACTTCAAATGAGGTGGCAAATGGTTGTAGCTTAAGGATAGTACATCTAAGCTCTTTCGTTTCTCTTTCGAATTAGGACTCGATTTCATACTTTTGGCAAAATCTTCCCAGAATCCTACAGTCTTAGGTGAGTTCAGAAGAAGCCCTCCGACCACAACAATCGACAAGGGAAGTCCTTTGCACAACCTAACAATCTCCTTTCCAACACTCACTAGCTCAGGAATAGGGCAATTATCTTCTTGGAATGCTTTCTCACATAATAATTCCCAACTCTTATTCTCATCTAGAGGTTTCATGGTAATCAGAGACCTAGACATAGAGCCACAATGACTAGCGACGTCTAACAGCCTAGTAGTTAAAACAATCCGACTTCCACTGCCGTTGTCGGGGAAGAAGTTCTTAACTTTATCCCAAGCTTTGACACTCCAAATGTCATCTATCACAATCAAATATTTTCTATTATATAAAGTTTGATGCAATTCATCTCCTAAATTTGTTTCATCATCAAACTTCCCTCGGCCCGAAAGAAGTTGTTTAAAGATATGTTGAACAGTGTATTGTTGAGAAACAGTAGCCCAAGCACGAAAGAAAAAGTGTTTGTTGATATAGGGATGATGAAAGAGATTGTGGGCAAGAGTTGTCTTACCAGAACCCCCCATACCAACAACCGAGATGACAAGAAGTGGTTTCTCCTCATTCACGACGAGCTCTTCAATAAGCCGGATCATGTCATCTTTAAGTCCCACCGCAGCAGTCTCTCCGGTGGTAAAAAGTGGTTTCTCCTTCTCCTCCGCCACTGCCTCCGCCTCTCTCTGTCGCCATTTCTCCTCTGCTTCAGCAGCCTTCTGAATGACATCATCCATGGCTTTAAGAACTTGTTGCAGATCAATATATTCTGCTTCTTTGCTACCTCCACCACAGTTGTTGCTCTTTAGGAAATCGAGCAGGAAATCAAGGCAACCGAAGCACGGTTGATTGGATAGAGCATGAAGTTGAATGACGATGTGATATTCGATGACATCTTCAGCCGCATGAGCTGCAGATGCGATCAGTCTTTCCAAATCATCCACTTCTTCTTTGCTTATAACTCCTCTTCCTCCTCCTCCGCAGTTAACATTGTTCTTCTTAATGAACTGGAGCAACTGATCAGCCTTTGTGAGAAGGGATTGGATCTGATTCTTGTCGAATATAGATTTAAGTAAAGGATGGATCATCATGTTATCAATATTATTCATCAGAGAGGCTACTCCTGCATAAGCTGCCATTCTGATTACTTTTTTTCTTTTTTCTTTATTTTTTTGGAAGAAGAAGAAGAAGGGGGAAGGGATTGAAATGTAAAATAGAATTAAGTAGGAAAGTGTCGTAGGATGCAAAAGAGAGAAATTGATGAGAATTATAATATTGTCCTTTGGAAGGAGCAATCTTAAATAAGAGCAGAGCAACCAACCACTATATTTTCAAGATGTTTGCTTTTCATTTATTATTGGTTCAATACACCATACATTGAATACACTAGATCTTTGCAATCCTTAAAATATCATATAATAATTCATTAAAAAATCAAGCCACGTTATGTAACTATTATCGAAAAGTAAAAAGTAGTTGACTTTGTGCACATGACTTGCAGCCGATCGATGTGTGTAAATCATTCATTGAATGCAAATAGTTTAGTTGCAATCGTTAATATTGGGATAATTTCGTGTGAATACATAAACTTACCTGCATTTCTGTTAGTGTACATGAACTTTAAAATTTATTTCACAATATCCTAACTGTCATTTTTTAGCTACTTAATACATCGAGCTAGATTTAGTCAACTCGATTAACACATACGGGCGTACACATCAGCTTAACATTATACCATTCTGACTTAAGATAAACGATGTCGTTTCTTCTTTAAGATAAACGATGTCGTTTCTTCTTTAAGAAAAACGACGTCGTTTTATGCAATTCGTGTGTTACCGAGAGAAAGAGAGAATTAGGCACTCGAACAACAATATTCAGTAGTCGTTCGCTTGGGTTGGAGGATTCAAGCAGCAATTAAGATTTGGTTGGTCTGGAGGAGGATTTGCGCATCAATTAAGATTGGTGTGGATTTCGATTAGTTGCAAAAATATTTGTCTCGATTGGTTTGAGGGGACAAACTGTCAGTGATTTGATGAGGTCGTGCAATACTTGGGGTTTGTCTATATCGAGCTCATTGTCAAGCTCAAGGTTGACGTGTACGCCCTAATTGTTGTCTAACCCTAAAACGACGAACACACACAACTTGCATAAACCGACATTTTTTTTAAGAAAGAAACAACGTTGCTTATCTTAAGTCAGAATGGCGTCGTGTTAAGTTAATGTCTACGCACACGTCAAATAAAAATCAAGTTGGCAGGTATCCCATCAAATAAAATATTGGTAATAATTAGTCTAACGTGATGGTTGTCCTAACTAACCCCATAAACTTTGACAAAGTATGTAAAGAGAAATAAATTAAGCTGTATTAGTTTTGATCTCTTAACAGAGATTGCCAGCTGATCATAAAGATAAATAATTTAAGCTGTGCTAATATCATGCGATTTTCCCCATTATGTGAAATTTTAGCTAAATAGGAAATATTTATCATTTAATATATTTTGAAGTGTAATAAATATTAAAATAAATAAATTATATATTTTCAGTTATATATAAAAAATAAAAAGGATAATAGCATGTAAATACATAAACTATCCACGAATTCTGCTATTACACATGAACTAAAAAATCTTCCCCACAATACATAAACTACCTATTCTTCGTTTTTTTTTTCAACATCGCACTTATTTTGATCAAAATAGTGGTGACATGGACCCAAATTAATGACGTGGAAGTCCACCTAGTCATTTTGTTTTAATGAAAACGACATCGTTTAGGCTTAGGTGGACTTCTACGTCATTAATTCGGGTCCATGTCATCACTATTTTGACCAAAATAAGTCTGATATTGAAAAAAATGAAAAATATGTAGTTTATTTTATTTTTCAGAAAAAGAGGAAATATTATTGATAGGAAATGTTTTCAACCACAAAAGTCAACAAAACACTCTCAAAAGACAACCTATACAAGAAGAATATAATTAATACACCACGATCTAAAATGTTGCCCAAATGTGTAACTACAAATTTTCTTTCCCACAACCCAACTCCACACCACATATTTAATTTCCCCAACCATTCTATCCATTTTCCACTCCCCATTTTCGTTCCTATATTTCCAAATCATCCACACGATACATTCCGAAGTCGCAGTCAATACCTGTCAATGTTTTTTACCTTTCTGTAAGTTGCTTAATTGGATGAAGTTGATCGAAGCCAATTAGACATGATAGCTTGAATGACTAGTCACTCCAAACATCGGCTCCACAACTCCCAAGTCACCCAACATTCGATAAATAAATGGCCTGTTCACATAAAGGGCAAGAACATGACTCATTAGGCGGCAGTGCACTTCTTTTTACCAATTCCGTCTTAGTAGCAATTTTTCGGAACACCACCCTCCACGCCGTTGCTTGGACTTTAGGAACAACAAAGTTATTCCATATCCACTTACAGCACTGTACCGGTTCGCGCTCCATGTTCTCCTTTCTCTCCAACATTTTTTTATATCCGCTACAAACCGAGTACACTCCGCTTTTATCATAAGTCCACATCCAACTATCCGTTGTAAGAGCACAAGGTATCCTGCACGAAATTAAATCAATTAAGTTGTTAAGTTCAGAAAGTTCCCACTCCTCCATCTCATGTCCCACTTCCATCTATCCTCAACCCAATAACCCGCTTTGCCACCGTACAATCTTTGTCCATACTAAGGTTGTACAGGCGTGGGAATGAACTACGCAAAGGCTCAACACCCACTCATTTATCATTCCAAAAAGATGACTCTGTCCCAGCCCCCAATTTCCTCTCGACCGAACCTATGAACCAGCCCCCTCTTTTATCCCTAAGACATTTCTGAATCTCTCCCCACCACCCTTTACCAATCCTTGTCGAAACAAGAATATCGACACCGCTCAACCCCTCACCGCTTTCCCTTCTCCCGCCTCCCACCACAATCTCAGCCCATAAAGATTGACTATTATTTAAAGCTCTCCAAGCCCACTTGCCCAACAATGCTTTATTAAAGCTCCCCAAATCTTTTAATCCAAACCCACCCTCCTCTTTTGCTTTATTATTTAAGGTCATTAGTTCCAATCTCCATCGGATCGAAGAGTCCCTTCTGGATCGCCCGCTTCAATAGAATCCCGATACATTCCGCGGGGACAATGAAAAGGAAAGGCGAAAGGGGGTTCCCTTGTCTCAGTCCATGCCCCAGCTTAAAGTCCCCAGAGGGACGCACATTGACCAACACATTAGTGTGTGCTGTTTCCACGCATTCTTTCATCCATTTGACCCATTTCTCACAAAACCCAAACGACCTAAGCATGTCCCATAGGAAGCTCAATTCAAGGAAATCATAGGCTTTAGCAAAATCATTTTTGAAGCAAAAACCATCACCTCTCCTTCTTTTGGTCTCCTCAATGACATCATTCAACGACACTATGCAGTCCGGAATCTGTCTTCCTTCCACAAACACCGATTGTTCCCTAGAGATGATTCCTCCCAACACTCCACGGAATCTATTAACAAGGATCTTGGAGAGAATTTTATACGGCCCTCCCACTAGCGAGATTGGTCGAAACTCCTTTATGTCATTCGAAATCTCCTTCTTTTTAATTAAAGAAATAAAAGAATGATTCAATCCATTCATAAGTTTACCGTAAGAGTGAAACTCGTGTAAGAACCACATTAAGTCTTCTTTCATCACCTCCCAACATCTAAGGAAGAAAGTAGGGTTGAAACCATCAGGACCAGGGCTCTTGAATTCACCACACGATTTCAATACCTTCTTCACTTCATCCTCTGTGAACGGACTAATAAGCATATTGTTCTCCTCTTCTCCAACCTTAACATTGCAAAAGTCCGTGGGAATTCTGAGACGTTGGGGACCAGTGCTTTTAAAGTGGCTCTCGTATTCCTTCCGGATGAAATCCTTGATCTCCATCACATTATTAGACCATGCATTGTTGATGACCAGCCCGTGTATCTCGTTTTTGTTTCTTCTCCCGTTAATGACTCTGTGGAATAACACACTGTTTGCGTCGCTGTTCTTCACCCACTTTATTTTAGCCTTTTTTTTTATTAAAAATTGGATTACATTAACATTAAATTACATGGCCGCGTCACAGAGGACTCGAACCCGAGACCTTAGCCTTGGGCATTAACCTCACTACCACTAGGCCAACACACGCACGCCAAGTTCTTGAGTTTGGTGTCTTGAATGAGCAGCCCTCTTTCCCGATTTCTTTCAATAATTTTCTCAACATCCAAACCGAAGACATCATCAATCAGATCCAACCTGAGCATCGTCTCACGTCTGGCCTCGATCCTTTCCCAAATTCTGCCGAATACATCCCGGCTCCAGACTTTGACATCCGCCCTCAATTTCTTCAATTTCTCCTTGACCATAAATCCCCCAACCCTTCCACCTTATAACTACTCCACTTCTCTTTTACAAAAGGAACGAAGTTAGGGTGCTCAAACCATGCGTTCACAGACTTGAATGTTTTAGGACCCCAATCAATAACTTTCTCCTCCAAGAAGATGGGGCAATGGTCAGATAAGCCCCTCAATCCTCGCCCATTATTGGTTCCAGAAGCACCTATCAATCCTGCTCTTGCACGATCCGTCCTCTTTATACCAAGTGAATTTTCTAGAGTTAAGATTGAACTCCATTAAATCTGCCTTTCTAATGAATCGATCAAACAGCCTCATATCCTTAGTACAAGAGTTCTCATTTCTACCCACCCTCTCCGAAGCCACTCTAACCGAATTGAATCCCCACAAATACAGATACAAAAATCACGCCACTGCTCCAACAACAACAACATTCTATTCCACAACTCAATCTTTTCCAACGTAGCACAAGGAGCATAAATATTAATAAGCAAACAGTCTGTACGTGCACTTCTCCATGTCCCTTTCACAATTAATGCACCTCCAATGTCCCAGATGCTCGAAGATACGAAAGCCTCTGACTTCCACAGCGTAATAATTCCCCCAGATCGGCCTTCAGTCGTGCAACACTTTTGCACAAATATTAGTTTATGTATCGTGGACGATTTTTTAGTTCACGTGCAATACCAGAATTCGTGTATAATTTATGTATTTCCATGCCATTATCCTTGTTGAGAGTTGTGATCACATGAGCTGAAGTTGAGCTTGAAGTATTTAACAAGATCGTGTTTTCTGCTGTGGAGCAGAACGTTTAACTATCTGTTGTTGAGCAGATAGTGGAGCA
>JAPKLX010000074.1:1071186-1107241 GCA_026898415.1 Leonotis leonurus | reverse complement strand
GTGGAGCAGAACGTTTAACTATCTGTTGTTGAGCAGATAGTGGAGCAGAATGATTAACTATCTGTTGTTGAGCAGATAGTGGAACAGATCGTTCACTAGCAGCGGGAGCAGCCCGCTGCTGTGGTTTTAGCGGGAGCAGCCCGCTGCAGCAAAGTGCTTGTGGAGCAGATCGTTTTGGTGAAAGGCAGATCGTTATAAAGCCATTCTCAAGCAGCTAGTTGTTGTTTAACAAGAGCAGCTCGCTGTGGTGGAGTTTTGATGGAACAGATCGTTAATAGGTAAATCTCTTGCTGCTCCATAACGATCTGTTCTGGGTTTTTTGTGCATCGATCTGTTGTTAGCGGGAATGTTCCCGGTGGTTCTAGAAAGGGTTTTAACCATTTCTAACGGTGGAATCAAACTGTCAGAGTTTGTTGGAATTTGTTACAACAACATGTGGCAGTGAGTGGCAAGAATCATCTGGATTGTACGGGAGTTAGTTGCATCTAACGGAATCAATCTGGAATATTCAGGAATTGCCATCTACATCTTTCTAGTGATTTCCATGAGATTTTTTCTCGTGTCTTATATATAGCTCGAAGCTCTGTGATTGGAGTGACTTCTTTTGCAATTTTCATATTCACTTGTAAATTTCTAGAGAGAGAGGGAGAGTGATACACGAGGGGAAAGAAAGAGAGTAAATCCTTGAGTGTTCTTCATTATCTCTGTAACTTCTTTCGGTTTTGAAATTAGTGAATTGTTCTCTGTTCTCCCGTGGATGTAGGCTTGATTTTGAGTCGAACCACGTAATTCCTGTGTTCTATTCTACTTGTTATTGTTATTGTTCTTATTTCCACCGTTCAAACCCAACAATCCTAAAATAAAAATAAATTAAAATTTTAGCCCGACTCAAGCCCAAGTTGGACCGATGGATAAAATGATGAATCAGGTTTGGGTATAGAGAGTGGTTCAGACCCAACTCGACATATTATTATCCCGATATACACATGAGCGCATCAATCCATAATTAAATATTGGCTTTAGATTTTTAGTTTTGTGGAAATATAAATTAGCTAACTCATGTCTCATCCAACTTTATTGTTATGTAAACTTGCTACCAACAACTTTGCATATTCTATTTTAATATTTTAAACATGGAGTTTCAGTCTGTGCCAATCCAAAATTAATTAAAATTCATAGGTTTAAGAAAATGGTTTACATTCCGCTGTTTCTATCCATAATTGAAAATAATATATAAGTTGGACCTACATCCCATTGAAATCAAATTACATTATTAAAATTTGATTTGATAGACAGATTGAGCTTGATATATTTGTCGACACAATCGAAAACTGAATTAAATATATACATTTTTCTAATTTTAAATTAATATATATATATATATATATATGTGTGTAGAATATTGTTATGTTACGAGATTAAGTTAAGTGACGCAATGAGCGACTCCATGTTTCCAATTAAGTTATTTCATTATTAATTTTGTTTAATTTTATAAAAAAATCATTTAATGCTTAGTTCTTTATTTTCCCTCATTTTTTACCTCTATTTTTATTGATATTCATTTTTTCAAAGTAATTCGGTTAAACCGAATTAACCAATATACCTGTTTGGTTATTTCGGTTAAATAACCGAAATAATTTCGGTTAGGTTCGGTTATTTTTTTCAAATTTTATAAAATTCGGTTTCGGTTATTTTTACTGGTACCAGCCCCAAATAACCGAATATTCATCCCTAATTGGCTTTGTAATACGAGATATAAAGTGTGATATGTTTTACTGAAATAAAACAAGTAAAGACTAAAATGCTTATTCTGATTCAAACAAGATAAAAAAAATATTATTGAAAATAAAAAGATAAAATTTACACAATTTATAAAATAAAAAATAAAATATGTCTGTACATGGAAAAATTTATCATGTGTATTCATATATTTCATTTCCTAAATATCTTAAATTACAAAACACATTAGCTAATGAAGAAAAGTATCATCTCGGAATTCTATTCACTAAATAACTTAAATTCATTACCATGAAGGGATCGCCTTAAGATATCTACAAGGGTGTATTTACTATTTTTATCTATTTTCGTTATCGATAAAAGAGAAACATGTATTTATAATAAATGCTCACTGACGTCACTATCCATTAAGGTAGCGTTTACTTATAATAATAATAAGTTAAATTCATAAAATATATGATTAACTATTTGAATTATAAAATTATTAAATTAGTTCAAAATTGATAAATCTATGATTTATACATCAAAGTAAACACTAGATGAACTTGGATTATTTTTATTAATCAATCTTATCATGCAAAGTAAATACTACCTAAAATTTTACTTTTAACAATTTGGGTCGTCCATCAAAATTATATTATTTCCTATTTTAGATATGTCTCACAAAATGCTCAATATTTTAAAGATTACGTCTACATATTTTGGGTCTCTTTCTCAATTCAAAATACACTTTACATTTTTTTTCTTAAAATTCATGATATCGTGTCTCATAACATATTGTAAGAGCATACTGCGATTAGGGGTCTGACAATTAGTTCAGGTTGGATCGTTATCGAGTCAACCTGTTAACAACTCAATCTATTAAGGTCAAACATAAATCCAACATATTGAGAATATAATAAATATGAAAATAAACCCAACTCGATTTGACCAAACCTGAACTCAAACTGAAACGATATTTTTGGATTAATCCGACATAATAATGATTCAATCTGATAACAACTCGATATTATACAATTTATTAAATTATGCAAAATTAAATTAGTAAATATTTATATTATACAATTTGATAATATGGGATGTGTTGCTTCATAATGTATACGAAAACTGGAGATGATAATGAAAAATCAAACATGAGATGTAAAAAAGCTAAAGAGTGTATTCCACATATCTACCTATTACTTTGTTCACGAAAATTTGCACACTTTTATCTTTAATCATTACACTCGTATTATTGGAACCACCACTAATTTTCTAATTACTCAAGTTATATAATTAATTATTAATAACACGAGATCATCATTCCGCTAATAATATATTTAATTCAATTAATAATTGATCACTAATTTTTCGGCACTCAAATACACATATTTAATAGATAAATAATGTGATAGTACTCTTATTCTAACAAGAACACATTCAAATCATTTGTTAAAATTTGTGTCGAACTCGAATGTGCAAGTTATTTATGAAGGAATCTTAAAAATAAGACCGTGAAAGTTTAGTTGACTTCGAAAGTTTAGGAATGACAACGGGCGGGTAAAACCCGGACCGGACCTGGAACCGGTTAAAACTCGTTTATTTTAAAATTATGGTTCCGGTTCCATACCCGTTCAAACCCGGTCATGGTCGGTCCAAACCCGACCTGACTTGTTAGGTACGGTTCCGGTTCTAACCCGACTTGGACCGATCGTTTTTTCTAGTTTTTTATTTTAAATTTATTTTATTTTAAAAAATAATACTCCCTCTGTCCCACTAATTAGCTTGACATGTTTTCCTTTTTGGGACGTCCCACTAAGCTTGACACACTCCAAAAATAGCAAAAATTATCTATTCAAAAATGTGTGGACCCTACCACCTTTATATCTTTTACACTACTTTATACACGTTTCTTAATAACCGTGCCGGAAAAAAAAGGTGTCAAGTTTAGTGGGACGGATGAAGTATTTGATAATATCTCATATTTTTGGGATCGGTGTTAGAATTGGACTAGTAAAAAATTACGAGACTTGAAATTTCTTATTTACGAAATTAATTTGAAGTTCAATTTCAATAATATATTTAATTTTTAAATTATAAAATAAAATTAATATTTTAAAATCTAATTTAATTAAATTTAATTTCAATTATAAATTTAAAAGATGTTTTTTATTTTGAATTGATTCTGTAGTTGACTTTGTTATACATTACTTACTTGTATGTGTATATGAGAACTCCTCTCTGTAGTCTGTACAAATCATTCATTGAATGCAATTAGTTTAGTTGCATCCTCAAACTATACTATAAAAATATCCACTTGTGATAGGAACTATTAAAAATCAAGGGTGTGCTTGTTTAATTAAGAGCAAAATTGTTAATCTTGGACTTTGCTAAGATACATAGTCATAATTTAGGGAAACAATGTTTTTGGATTGACCAAACAAGGTCATTGTTTATTGGAACGTGATGATCCAGTGTCCCAAATAAGGATGTTAATTCACCTCGAAACTGACGGGTCGATTCGAATAGACCGACAAAAAAGTGGGTTAAAGTCCAAATATTTCAGCTCGAAAAATAAAAATCCAATTGAACTGAACCGAAGATAGCCGGAGCCTGATACAAGTGGGTTAGGGTTAGAGGCGAATATTTTAGCCTAAAATTTTTAAAAAAAATCGACTGACTCAAACCGAATGAGCTAACCTGAAACCGAGTGGATTGACCGGATTGACATCCCTAGTCCCACGTTTGTATCTTGCATTCTATGTTTTACGATTAAATTTATTATTAATATTTTTATGATATAATGAATTATAATTAATATTTATTTGAACAAATTGAATTTTAAAAAAATTATTTTTAAATTTTCAAACCTTTAAAATCAATTAAAAATGATTTTAAAAGTTAAAAAATAATTATATATCCTATTTGAAAGGATGAATTATAATATTATGTATAAACTTAAATTAGAGTATAAAATATTGAAACAAATAAAGTAAATTAAATTAAATTTTACTTGTGAGATGTGTAGTGTGGAACGCAAAAATGAATCCATATTCATGCTATATTCGATATTCCCATGTTATTGCTAATATTTCGTTGACATGGACCCACTCTACACATTACATACAACTCAATTTAAAATAATATATTAAGTGGAGCCCAAATTCCACTAACTACATATAATACAATTTTAAATAATATATCACGTGGGACCTAAATTCCACTAACTACATATCATCATTAAAATCAAAAGATCTACTACATTACAACTCGTGTCGGGTCAAAATGAGAAGAAATTTAGTGGATAGAGGGAGTACATGAGATGATTAATCCTAAGGACCTTTACTAAGCATAATGTCGGAATAAATCTAAATATAGATAAATTTAGTGCTTACTAATTATGATTAAACTTATAAAATATTTTAAAGTCTATAACTAATGATTCAATAAGAGATTATTTGTTTGATAAATATTATAACTAGGAAGGTGAAATTATTGTAATCAAACAAGAGATAATTCTAATTAATGGTATTCTAGTTAGTAAACATCTCTTAAGGTAGTGTTTACTTTGCATGATAAGATGAATTGATAAAATTAATTCAAGTTAATCTAATGTTTACCTTGTTGGATCAATGATAGATTACTTGATTTTGAACTAATTTTCTAATCTTATCCCTCAAATACTCAATCCTATGTTTTATCAATCTAACTAATCACTCAAAGTAAATGCAACCTAAATGAACCCACCCCATATTTTCTTGACTACATTTCCATTTTTTTTTGGGTCAGACCTCAAAACTAGCCAATCCTCAAACATAAAAGTAAAAAGTAGCCACTTGTAAAAAAAAAGTAAAAAATAGCCACACTTACTCTAATACCCCCGCCATAATTACATGACCCGCGATAATTACATGACTAAAATCAAGTCATGCTCGTGTAATACTGTAATTACATGTGTGATGTGGAGATGAAATTACACGAGCACGATTGTCACTTGATCAAATTCGTGTAATTACATGTGTGGTTGTTGGATGAAATTACACGAGCACGACTGTCACTTGGTCATGCTCGTGTAATTACATATATAGTTATAAATATGAAATTACAAGAGAATCGTTAGTCATGTAATCGTTATTTCGTGCAATTACGAATTTTACATTTAATTAAGGTCATTAAGGTTAAATTAGTAAATTTACTGGAAAAATGGCTATAATTGACATATTTTGTTTGAGGTGGCTAGTATTTACTAAATTGTTTGAAGAGTGGCTATTATGGTATATTAACCCTTTTTTTTCCGTCAAGATATGGATGTAACGTATTTGAAAATTGGGTTTGAAGGATATTTGAGTATGTTTATTGGGCTCTCTCTCACTTTTGGGCTTCCAATAGTATTTTTGTAGCTTTTTGGAACTTGTTAGTAGGATTCATTATTTATTGAGAGTTTTATTAAAAAAATATTCAGTGGGAGATTTTTTAATTTAGGCCCTCATATTTAATTTTATGTTTGCCTTTTGTTTTACTACAATGTAATTTAATATTTAAAGTAATATAAATTAATATAAAATAAATAAATTATCATTGATTAAAAAATACATTAATTTAAAGTCGGAATAAGATATAGTGGAAATAAAATATGAAAATTAAGATGCGAAATATGTGGAATGAACTTAACTATTTATAAATTAAAATAAAATAAAAAATGTACATGATACGAATTTAAAAAAAAAAAGAAAGGGGTCAAGGTACCCACAACGGAGGCTCCCACCTGGCTGGGGCTGCTGAGCTCATGCTCGCGAATGGGAGCCTGACTCTTGAGCCTCCCTCCTCCACAATGGCTAAGGCTCCTGGGTGGTCAGCCCCTGCTTGAGAATCTACTCTCTTGATTCTATTAATAACAACTAATTCATTCTTACACGAAAATCAAGAAACACTTAATAATTATATATCACATGAAAATCAATGAACATCGCATATTTTAATTTCTACCCAAATTAAAGATGAGTCGTTTATGCGATGTCCCAAAAGAGAGTATGGACTATATTACGAGAACAAATTAAATATTTTTTTGTAACCCTTTACCCTTTTACTTATGTACTCCCTCTGTCCCATTAAGTAGTTGATCGTTAGATAAATTTAACAAATTTTGGCTCAAAACAATGACAAATATCTTTCTCATTTATTTGTGGAAAAAGTCAATCAAATTGAAAAATTATTGGACTCACATTGTTATTTTCAAGCTAATCCTATCGCATTGCGAGATTATTAGATCGGGTTGACTTAGTTTTGGGATATTTAAATAACCGTTAATATTGAAATAATTGAAAGCACGAGAATAACCAAATTGAGATATCATAGTGCTAGCTTAATTTATATAAGCTTAAGGTTTTCTTTTGATTGTTTATATTTTGATGTATTATTAGTAATCCAAATAATGTTATATATATTTATTGAAAATAAAATGTGCAAAATTAGTGATGGTCTGAGAGTGATGAAATCCAACTATACAAATTGAATGAAATCAAATTCCAAGTGAATGTTGTTGATCCATAAATACAATGACTATTGAGAGAATGAAATGAAATCAAATGGTACAAATTTGAATGAAGTGAAAATTCCTCAAAATACAATCACTATTGACTATTGAGAGAGTGAAATAAAATCAAACGGTACAAATTTGAATGAAATCAAAACACAATGCTCATCACTAATATATATTCAATTGAATATTGTTGATTGTGAGCCCCTCTTCTTCCACCATTTCTCTGAATCTCTTCAGTTCTGATTCATAAATATTTAGTTGAACTTGAAGGGCATCATCGTCCTCATTCTCAAGACGTTCTTCCTTAATCATAAGTGCACAAATCGAGACATCATTATTACATCTATCAACACTGATGAGCCCAAGCGTAGGTATTTCGACCGATATCTCCTTCAACTTCCACAAATATTTTAGAACGAGCTTCTCAAGAACCGGGAAATGATAGTTGTTTACATCCCATTCATGTAGGCCACAACGTTCAATTTTCAAGAATTTGAGTTGAAGAAATTGGCCATTAATAGGACTCCACCTTGTTCCTCTTGTAACAGAATTGCTTCCTAGCTTAAGAACTTGGAGTTGTGGCAATGAACCAATCATTCTCAAATCATCCCAATCAAGTTCAGAGCCACTCAAAGACAGTTTGTTTAGCCTACTTGGGTATAAGAGTGTTGTGGGGAATATATTGTATTCTCCTATTGCAATAGGGAAAACCCTTTAAATACAAGTACAGAAGATAAATATAGTAAAGATATAGCATAATACTATACATAATTATATCCCTAAAATTATGCAAGACTAATTACTCCTTGATACGCCCCCGCAAAATGGACGTGCCATCTGCAACGGAAATTTTGGAGCAAAGGAAACAAAACCATGACCGAGATAGGGTTTTAGTAAAAAGATCCGCGAGTTGATCAACAGTGTTTACATATGCGACCTGAAAGATGCCTTTTTTGGATATATCGCGGACAAAGTGAAGATCCAAGGCAATATGCTTCATTCGGGAGTGCATGACCAGATTAAGGGCAAGTCTTGTGGCACCAAGGTTATCACATAGCAATTTAGGTGATGATGTTATAGCCAAACCAAGTTCTCGAAACAAGTGGTAGATCCAGCAGACTTCCGCAGCAGTAGAAGCTAAGGCACGATACTCAGCCTCCGTAGAGGACCGTGCTACACCACATTGCTTCTTTGAGCGCCAAGAGATAGGCGAGGAATCAAGAAAGATGATGTAAGCAGATGTTGATATCCCATCAGTGATGTTACCCCCAAAATCAGAGTCGGAATAAGCTATAAGTTGCAAGGTTTTCGGTGTACGTAGAAGGAGACCAAAATGCAGTGTACCTTTAAGGTAGCGGAAGATACGTTTGACTCCAAGCCAATCATGTGCAGTGGGATTGGATATAGACTGTGCTAGTTTATTCACCGCAAAGGAAATATCTGGTCGAGTCATAGTTAGATACTGTAAGCCTCCAATGGCACTTCGATAAAGAGACGGATCACAAGAAGCGGAGACAGAAAGACTCATAGAGTTGTTCATGGGAGTGGATACTGGTTTCGAATCCTCCATATGATGTCGACGAAGCAAGTCAACTGTATATTTGTGTTGAGAAAGCAATAACCCTTCACGGCAGCGAGACACTTCAATCCCCAAGAAGTAAGTGAGATCCCCCAAGTCTTTCAAGGCAAAAGACTTCCGAAGATATGCAATAAGAGACTGAATCATGGTGGAAATGGAGCCAGTGACTATAATATCGTCGACATAAACAAGGACAAGAAGATATACATCTGGTCGGCGCAATATGAACAAACTGTGATCTGCTCGAGACTGGATGAAACCATAGGCAAGTAAAGTCGAGCTCAAAGTATGATACCATGCCCTTGGTGCCTGTCGAAGACCGTATAGAGACTTCTTAAGTTTGCACACATGAGTCGGACACGTTGGATCAACAAACCCTTGTGGCTGTTGCATGAAAACAGGTTTAGATAGTGACCCGTGTAGAAAAGCATTACTTACATCCAGTTGGTGAATATCCCAATGGTGGTATAAAGCCATAGAGAGAACTGTGCGGATTGTCACAGGTTTAATAACAGGACTGAAGGTCTCATGGAAATCCACACCTGGCCGTTGATGAAATAACAGGACCAATCGAGCTTTATACCGTTCCACAGTACCGTCGGGCTTTCGTTTAAGAGCAAACACCCATTTGCATCCCACCAAATTACAATCAGCCGGTCGTGGAACAAGGTCCCAAGTCCCATGTGAAGATAAAGCGGTGATTTCATCAGCCATAGCCTGTCGCCATGGAGGTATTTTCAGAGCTTCCGAGACTGTAGCAGGAATCCTTTCCGGCGGTAAGGGATGTTTGGTAGAAATATGTGTCACCCGAGGATGATGCAATGACTCTGGTAAATTTGTGTTAAAACCTTCCAATCGGCTAGAGAGTTGCCGAGAGCGTGTGCTACGTCGTACTAGAGCAGGATTACCTTGTGTAACCGAATGGTCAGATTCTGTGGCTGTATGTGCTGTCGTAATTTCACATGGGGAATCAGAGGGGTCTCCTGAGTTCTGCTCCACGGTAGTGTTTGATTCAGTCTGCCCAATGTCGGAAACATGTGGAGATTGTTGAAGAACTGTTAAGGGTAAAGTGTTGGTTGCTAACTCGGCATGGTGAGAAGGCACCATTTTAGTGAGATCAGCAATAGTATCTTCTAAAAATCGAACATGGCGAGAAGTAAATATGCGGCTGGTCACCGGATCATAGCATTTGTATGCACTCTGTGTGAGACAATTTCCAACAAAAATGCAAGGTCTAGAAGATGGTTCTAATTTGTTGGACGTATATGGTCGCAACCATGGATAGCAAATGCACCCGAACACTCGTAATTTTAGATAGTTAGGCTTTCTGCGAAAAAGAGCTTCAAACGGACTTAGGAGATGAAGGATAGGAGTCGGCATTCGATTAATCAAATATGTAGCTGTTTGAAAAGAAAATGACCAGAATTTTGGAGGTAATTTGGCATGATGTAACAATGCCTTACCTGTTTCGACTATATGTCGGTGTCTCCTTTCCATAAGTCCGTTTTGTTCAGGAGTGTGTGGTGCCGAGGTGAGCCATTGAATACCATGTGATTGTAGGCAGGGCCGAAGAGCAACAAATTTACCCCCATTATCACTGTAAAAATTGCGAATGGAGAAACCAAACTGTTTTTCTGCAAGAGGTTTAAATTTCTCGAAAATTCCCTTGACATCAGATTTATGAGACATAGGAAATAGCCAACAATACTTCGTATAGGAATCCACCATAAGTAAATAATATCGAAACCCATCAATAGATAACAGTGTTGGTCCCCAAACATCAGCATACAAATAATGAAATGGATGAGTTGTAGTCAATGACGACTCAGTAAATGGCAATTTATGAGTTTTGCACAACAAACAAGCATCACAATGTCTATCCGACACACCGGATTCATGCAAAGGCAACTGATTCTGAGTTATTAAAAGATGACTAATTCGTCGAGATGGATGACCCAGTCTCGAGTGCCAAGAATTAAAGTTGGTACGCAGACCAATAGTACTAAAATGTGCAGAAATTAAAGGAGTATTCTGCATTTTGTAAATTCCCTGCTCACATATTCCCTGTGCTAGGACCACCCCCGTAACTCGATCCTTCACAATAAACAAATTGGGAAAGAATTCCACAGAAACACCGTTAGACTTAGTAAATCTGTTGAGAGTTGTGATCACATGAGCTGAAGTTGAGCTTGAAGGAATGAGCAGATCGATACTATCTGTTGATTAGCAGTGGGAACAGCTCGCTGTGATTGAAGCAGAGTAGCTTGATGTTGTACAAGCGGGAGCAGCCCGCTGCTATGGTTCAGCGAAAGCAGATAATGAAGAAGTGATGAGAACACTCTGTTGGTGAGGACAGATAGTGCAGCAGATGGTGAGCAGATAGTGAAATGCAGGTGGAGCAGGCTGCTGTGGTTCAGCAAGAGCAGCTTGCTGCTGTGATGTGCTGGAGAGCAGATAGTAATAACTATCTGTTGGGAAGCAGCTCGACAGCGAGTGGTAGCGGGAGCAGCTCGCTGTTGTCCTATCGAGGAGCAGCTCGCTGCTGGTGATGGGGCAGATCGTCTGGTGCTGGAGCAGATTGATTCACTATCTGTTGGTAAGCAATTTGGTAGAACAGATAGTGAAGCAGCAGCCCACTGCTGAGGTCTTACCAAGGGCAGCCCGCTGTGGTGTTCTTTTGGCGAAGCAGATAGTGAATGGTACTATCTGTTCGTGAGCAGTCAGTGAAGGGCAGCCCGCTGCTGCTAAGTGCTTGGGAAGCAGATTGTTTGATGAAAGTCATTCTCAAGCAGCTAGTTGTCTGTTTGTTGAGCAGCTCGCTGCAGTAAAGCACAACTCACTGTGGTGATGTTCCAGGTTTCTCATCCATCAATCTGCGGTGTGCGAGAATGTTCCCAAGGATTCTAGAAAGGGATTTTAAATGTTTCTAACGGTCGAATCCAGCTGTTGGAGTTTGTTACAACAAGAAGTGGCAGGAATCTTCTGGATTGTGCGAGAGTTAGTTGGATCTAACAAGAAGCAGTCTGGAATATTCGGGAATTGTTATCTACATCTTTCTAGTGAATTCCTTGGGGATTACTTCTTGTATCTATATATAGCTCGTAGCTCTGTGATTGCGAGACTCTTGGCTAATTCTTTTAATTCACTTGAAAATTTCTAGAGAGAGAGGGAGAGTGATACACGAAAGGAAAGAAAGAGAGTAAATCCTTGAGTGTTCTTCATTGTAATCTCTGTAACTTCTTTCGTTTTGAAATTAGTGAATTGATCTCTGTTCTCCCGTGGACGTAGGCTTGATTTTAAGCCGAACCACGTAATTCTTGTGTTCTTACTACTTGTCTTCGTTATTGTTCTTCTTCACCGTTAATAAACCCAACAAAATCGATGTACGGATAACAGATTTTGTTCAGCTTTAGGAACGCACAAAACATCCGATAGAGAAAAGGTGCGAGAGGGATATATAAAGGATGTGTTACCGGAATGAGAAATTGGCATGGAGGAGCCATCTGTTAACTGAACCTCCTCAGTCCCATCATATTCAGAGTGCAAAGAAAGGTTGCCCAGGTCATTAGTAATGTGATGGGAAGCCCCTGAGTCCATAAGCCAAGAATTATTAGAAACACCAGAATTGGGGGAACGGTTCATATTTGCAACCGGCGACTGATTTGTTGAGGGTAGCCGCCAACATGTCCGGGCTGAGTGTCCCGGAACTTCACACCACTGACATATCACTCGTCCAGATGGATTGTGTTGTGGCTGACCAGAATAAGAATTCTGAGCCTGTGATCTGTTAGGGCCACGGCCACCCCTACCGCGACCCCCTCGGGATTGTCCATCAAAGTTAGGTTTTTGTGACTTGTTGGAGGAACGCTGTTGTGCAGCATTTACAGAGACAGACAAGTCTGATTTATTATCATCAATTCCGTCTAAATACTTTTCTTGGGCAGTCAACAAGGCCAGTAATTCAGGAAAAGACAGTGAGTGGGGTTGTGCACGGATTGATGCCGCAATATCACGGAATTTAGGACTCAAACCCCCAAGAACATACAAAGTAAAGTCGTCATCCGATACCGTCGAGTCAATAAGGGATAATTCATCAACTTTAGCTTTAAGAGAGTGCATAAATTCAGAGATACCTTTCGTACCCATCTTTGCAGATTGTAAGTTGCCCTTTAATTGCATCATGCGTGCTCGGGATTTGCTTGCAAAGATGGAGTGCAGTCCCTGCCAGGCAGCGGCGGAGGATGTATAAGCAGTAATATATGGCGCAACCTCATCGGTGAGAGAACCCTGGAGAAAAGCATAAACTAGTTGATCTTGACGAAACCAAACACGATAGTCAGCGTGACTGGTCGGAGGGGGTGGTTTCGAGCCATCAACAAAGCCTAATAGGTCATGGCCGTTTAGGATTGCGGAGACGAGTGATAACCATTGTAGGAAGTTGGAACGTGTGAGTTTGTGAGAGGCGGGAAATGGGGCTGTAATCACAGTAATCGTCTGGGTGTGAGCGGAAGTGGTGGACTTGGACTGTGCTTCGGCCATGGCAGATTAGAGGTGATTATGTGCGTAGGAGGAAGCGTGGGAAAAAAAAAGGATCGTAATATCTGATACCATATAAGAGTGTTGTGGGGAATATATTGTATTCTCCTATTGCAATAGGGAAAACCCTTTAAATACAAGTACAGAAGATAAATATAGTAAAGATACAGCATAATACTATACATAATTATATCCCTAAAATTATGCAAGACTAATTACTCCTTGATATTGGGAATGCAAGTTTATTACTAAGAAACCCAAGATCTATATATGATTCCATGTTAAACTCAAGGGATTCTAGTTTATGCAAGTGCTCAAGATTGTTCAGAAACTCAATCAAACTATCATCATATCCATAACACATTTTATCGTAAAGCAAATGGAATTTCTTGATGTTGGGGATCATCGCACACACCTCCTCACTCAATCTCATATTCACAACCATCGTGAGCGTATGTAGGTTTTCCAAGCAATATTGTCCGTTGTTGTTGCTCGGAAAAGGATCCGGAAGATAAATGCCTTGGACGCACTTGAGATGCCTCAGTTGTCGCATCTTCCAAATCCCAATCGGTGTGATGAAAATCAATTTTTCATAGGAATCGTAGTCAATAACTAGTTTTTGGAGATTCCATATAAGAGGTACCGAACTAGGAAGCAACGTGTTTTCGGACATGGCATAATGCCGAGAATAAGCAAGATAGCGTAAGTTAACATTCTTGTATAACCATTGATCATCTGATGGTGAATAAGCCAGTCCGATGATAATTTTTTTGACCTACTTATTAACTAAACGGCGCATGATCCCCTCTTCAGTCACGTGGAAGAGATTTTGTTGTTGTGATAATTTTAAGCACAAGTCTCTCAAAAGATCATGAAGACGACATGATCGTATTTTCCCGTTCTTACGGGATTTGTGAAAGATCACTAGGTTTCTGCTAATGAGATCATTGATGTAATCATCGGCAATCTCTTCCAACACCTTAGCACTATCTGGTCTTATAAATCCCTCCACAACCCATAGGTTGATGAGTTGTGAGACACGAATCTCGGAATCCTCCTCAAAAACTCCCATGTAAAGAAAACAAGACTTCAAATGTGGTGGCAAATGGTTGTAGCTTAAGGATAGTACATCTAAGCTCTCTTGTTTCTCTTTCGAATTAGGACCTGATTTCATACTTCGGGCAACATCCTCCCAGAATCCTACAGTCTTAGGTGACTTCAGAAGAAGTCCTCCGATCACAACAATCGACAAGGGAAGTCCTTTGCACAACCTAACAAGCTCCTTTCCAACTCTCACTAAGTCAGGATTAGGGCAGGTTTCTTGTTGGAATGCCTTCTTACAAAACAATTCCCAACTCTTAATCTCATCTAGAGGTTTCATGGTAATGAGAGACCTAGACTTAGAGCCACAATAACTAGCCACATCTGACAACCTAGTAGTTAAAATAACCCGACTTCCATTGCCGTTGTCGGGGAAGAAGTTCTTAACTTCATCCCAAGCTTTGACACTCCATATGTCATCTATTACAATCAAATATTTTCTATTATATAAAGTTTAATACAACTTCTCTCCCAAATTTGTTTCATCATCGAACTTCCCTGTGCCCGAAAGAAGTTGTTTAAAGATATGTTGAGCAGTGTATTGTTGAGAAACAGTAGCCCAAGCACGAATGAAAAAGTGTTTGTTGATATAGGGATGATGAAAGAGATTGTGGGCAAGAGTTGTCTTACCAGAACCGCCCATACCATCAACTGAGATGACAACAAGTGGCTTCTCACCATTCAGGTCGAGCTCTTCCATAAGTCGAATCATGTCATCTTTAAGTCCCACCGCAGCAGTCTCTCCGGTGGTAAAAAGTGGTTTCTCCTTCTCCTCCGCCACTGCCTCTGCCTCTCTCAGTTGCCATTTCTCCTCCACTTCTGCAGCCTTCTTCATAACATGATCCACGTCTTTAAGTACTTGTTCCAGATCGATATATTCTGCTTCTTTGCTACATCCAACACAAGCCTTTCTCTTTAGAAAATCGAGCAAAAAATCAGTGATGCGTGGTTGACTGGATCGAGCATTAAGTTGATCGATGATGCGTGGTTGAGTGGATAGAGCATGAAGGTGATCAACGATGTGAGATTCGATGACATCTTCAGCTGCATGAGCTGCAGATGCGATCAGTCTCTCCATGTCATCCACTTCTTCTATGCTTATAACTCTTCCTCCTCGGCAGTTGTTCCTCTTAATGAATTCGAGCAACTCATTAGCCTTTGTCAGGAGGGATTGGATCTGATTCTTATCGAATGAAGATGAAAGTAAAGGATGGATCATCATGCTATCAATATTATTCATCAGAGAGGCTAATCCTGCATAAGCTGCCATTCTAATTTTTTCTTTTCTTTTTTTTTTGGGAAGTCGAAGAAGAAAGAAGGGATTGAAACGTAAAATAGAAGTAGTAAAGTGTTGTTGGAAGCAAAAGAGAAATCAATGAGGATTAGGTATAGATATAATATTGTCCTTTTGGTAGGAGCAATCTTAAATAAAATATTATTAATCTATAACATGATGGTTCTCTCCTAACTAACCTAGAATACTTTGACAAAGTCTGTAAACAGAAATAAATTAAGTTATGTTTATTTTTATCTCTTGAGAAAGACGTTAAACTGTACACATTAATCCTTACTTAAATTTTGGTTTTAGTGTTTGCTAATTCAAATTACTTGACACATGTGTTCAGTCTTCAATGTTTGAATCTTTGGCTAAATAAGATAATTTAATTAATCCAACGTTGATATATTATATTTTAATATATTAAGAGCATCCACTATAGATGTGAGTTTTGGAGAAGTTGATGACTTGTAAGATGTAGTGCCACAGTGGAGAAATATTTTGAGGTAGCACAAAAGTGAAGAACTACCATTTTTGCTACCTAGGTAGTAAAATGAGATTGAGCCCCACCAACTATATTTGCTTCAAATTATGCCAAACTTTTGTATTTTTTCTTTTTATTTTTCATTAATATTTTGATTGTAGGGTCCATCAAATAATTAAAATTAAGATAGCACCATAGTGGAAAATAATTGAGTTAGTTAAACAAGTTGGTAGTTGATGATGTGCATCACATTTGGCACACACTATGGGTATACTCAAATATTCCAAATCACATCTTTTGATGTAACGTGTTTGGTGGAAACAGTAAAACAAATATATAAATATCATAAAATTAGTGTTTAGTGTTCTTGTTAAAGACCAAAATTGTCTTAGACTTTTTCTGAGATACAAAATCAAAACACATAAGTATGATATCTTTGGGCCGGATTTAGCCCAGCCCGTATCCATCAGGCCTAATGGAAGAATCAAACTAGGCCAGATTGACCCATAAATCAAATCACAAGTGTCTAAATTCGGACCATGGTTTGGTGGGCCGGGTCGAATTTCGAAATTTTTAAGTTCATTTTGAGCTTCCTTATAATATGAGAACTCAAGTATTTTCTTTGTTTTCAACGCCTCCTAATTTTCAGGTATCAGTCACTTCAAACAACCTAGATGGTTATACTGATATCCAAAGTACAAACGAGATGGATGTTTGTTGTCACAACCATTCTTTTAGTCCCAAGCCCAATAAGGAAAGGGTTCATTTCTAACAAGGTTTTTGTGTTGTTGAATCCTAAGTGTAGTGCTTCTTCCCTTATGTTGTCCGTTGGTACTAGTAGAGTAGGATTGCCCCAAAATACAGAACCTCTAGGTACAACCTTTCGCTCAATACTAGAATCGAAAATTGATGTTTAGGGATGTTAATAGGTAATCAATTTTTACGAAGAATCAATAATCGGTACATACAATTTCAAATTAACGGTACTAGATAATTAGTACCAGACGAAGTTCCAGTTTATTATATAACTATTAAAAATAAATATTTTATAGTTATTAAAAATAAATTAGCTTATATTTTATAAAATATTAATATGTTGAATTAAATATATTTATATCAAATTATTATTAGAAATATATTTATATCAAATTATTATTGTCTTAAATTAATATTTTGGATTATAAAAAAAAATATTGTAAAAATATATATATATTTTAATATGTAATGTTTCTTAACCAGATTTACCGGTTAACCAGTACTGAACCTAGGCAGAACTGCAGTTTCCGGTATTGGTATCGAACCGATAGACTAATATATATTACTCCTTCCGTGCCACTAAAAACGGCCACAAGAGAATCGGTACGAACCCAAAAAATAAACATGACCATTTTTAAAGGGACAAATGTAGCAGTATATAATACACCTAATTATATCCTAATATTATTGGTTAGTAGCTTCCCTTCATATGCGTCTCAAAAGATTATGAATACGACAAGACCCAATTTTTTTAGGTTAAAAACAGCCCACATGTTGCCTGCTTTAAAAATAAAATTTTTCAAGATTCTAAATAAAAGGTGGGATTGAGGAAATTGTTGATCCATTACAAATACAATGACTATTGAGAGAATGAACTGAAATCAAACTATACAAATTGAATGAAATTAATATTCCTCAAAACACAATGATGCTCATCACTAAAATATAATATACTCAATGGAATATTGTTGAGTGTGAGCCCCTCTTCTTCCACCATTTCTCTGAATCTCTTCTCTTCTGATTTATAAATCTTGAGTTGAACTAGAAGGGAATCATCTTCCTGATTCTCAATACGTTCTTCCTTTATTTTAAGTGCAGAAATCGCAACATCATTACTGCATCCATCAACAAGAATGAGCCCAAGCATTAGTATTTCGACCGGTATCTCCTTCAACTTCCACAAATATTTGAGAACGAGCTTCTCAAGAACCAGAAAATGATAGCTGTTTACATCCCATTCATGTAGGCTACAACGTTTAATTTTCAAGAATTTGAGTTGAAGAAATTGGCCATTAATAGGACTCCACCTTCTTCCTCTTGTGATAGAATCGCTTCCTAGCTTAAGAACTTGGAGTTGTGGCAATGAACTAATCATTCTCAAATCATGCCAATGAAGTTGGCATCCACTTAAAGACAACTTGTTTAGCCTACTTGGGAATGCAAGTTTATTACTAAGCTTCGTCCCACCATATGTACCTGATTCCACCTTCAACCGGAGGGATTCGAGTTTATGCAAGCGATCAAGATTGTGCAAACACTCGATCAAACCATCATCATATCCATAACACTTGCTACCATAAAACAAATGCAATTTCTTTATGTTGGGAATAATCGCACACACCATCTCACTCAATCTCAGATTGAATATCTTAGTAAGCGTCTGCAGGTTGTACAAGCAATATTGTCCGTTGTTGCTCGGAGGAGAATTCGGAAGATAAATGCCATTGCCGCTGCACTTGAGATGCCTCAGTTGTCGCATCTCCCAAATCTCAATCGGCGCAATTAAATAGCCATATTTTTTATAATCATTGTCGATATTTAGTGTTTGGAGATTCCATATAAGAGGTACCGTTCTAGGAAGCAACCGCGCGTTTTCAGGCATGTCGTAATACAGAAAATAAGCAAGGTAGCGCAAGTTAACATTTTTGTATAACAATAGATGATAATTAAGATCGTGAAAAACACCGGCAATCATGCAAAACTCTCAGCAGTCTATATCTCCGTAGTTGCTTAAAATCATCATCACTAATATATTCCATTGCGATGGAGCGTACAAGTAGGTTTCATGCGTAATTGGATGGGAAAAATATAGTAACTAAACGGCGCATCATCCCCTGTTCAGTCACGTGGAAGAGATTTTGTTGTTGGGCTAATTTTAAGCACAAGTCTCTCCACAAATCATGAATATGACACCATCGTATTTTCCCGTTCTTACGGGCTTCGTGAAAGATCACTAGGTTTCTGCTAATGAGATCGTTGATGTCATCTATCACAATCAAATATTTTCTATTATATAAAGTTTGATGCAACTTCACTCCTAAATTTGTTTCATCAACGAACTTCCCTCTGCCCGAAAGAAGTTGTTTAAAGATATATGGAGCAGTATAGTGTTGAGAAACAGTAGCCCAAGCACGAATGAAAAAGTGTTTGTTGATATAGGGATGATGAAAGAGATTGTGGGCAAGAGTAGTTTTACCAGAACCGCCCATACCATCAACCGAGATGACAACAAGTGGTTTCTCATCATTCAGGACGAGCTCTTCAATATGTCGGATCATGTCATCTTTAATTCCCACGGCAGCAGTCTCTCCGGTGGTAAAAAGTGGTTTCTCCTTCTCCTCCACCACTGCCTCTGCCTCTGCTTCTCTCAGTTTCTATTTCTCCTCCACTTCAGCAGCCTTTTTCATGACATGATCCATGTCTTTAACTACTTGTTCCAAATCAATATTCTGCATCTTTGCTACCTCCAACCCAAGCCTTTCTCTTTAGAAAATCTAGCAAGATATCAATAATGAATGGTTGACTGGATAGAGCATGAAGGTGATTGACGATGTGAGATTCGATAACATCTTCAGCCGCATGAGCTGTAGACGCGATCTGCCTCTCCAAATCATCGACTTCTTCAATGCTTATAACCCCGAAGTTGTTCTTCTTAATGAACTCAAGCAACTCATCAGCCTTTGTCAGAAGGGATCCGATCTGCTTCTTTTCGAATATAGATTTAAGTAAAGGATGGCTCATCATGTTATCAATATTATTCATCAGAGAAGCTAATCCTGCATAAGCTGCCATTCTGATTTTTTTCTTTTTTTTTGGAAGGGATTGAAATGTAAAAAGGGAGTAGGAAAGTGTTGTTGGATTCAAAAGAGAGGAATTGATGAGAAGAAAGTGTTGTGCGTTGGTAGGAGCAACCAACCACTATATTTTCAATATCATACTATAAAACTATCCACTTGTAAATTAAACAATTAAAAATATGTTAATATATAATATAACTTATCGAAATATGTTAGCTAGCTTAATATATAAAAACTAGTTTCATTTTTTATAGGTTCAAGCCAGCTTTGGTTAGCTCAAATATAATTATGATAGATTTGTTAATATATAATACTCCTAATTAATTAGTTATCTCATAATTATTGTCGAAATATATTTGCATCAAATAAAGTATTACTATTAATCTATAACATGATGGTTCTCTCCTTACTAACCTTGAATGCTTTGACAAAGTTTGTAAAGAGAAATGAATTAAGTTGTCTTCTTAATCTCTTGATAAAGACGTTAAACTGGACACATTAATCCACACTTTTTGGTTCTAGTGTTTGGTAATTGAAATTATCTGACACATGTGTCTCGGTCTTAAGTGTTGAATCTTTGTGCAAACTTGTCCCTAACACAACTTTGATATTTTATATTTTAATATATTAAACATGGAGTTCCAGCCTGTACTCAAATAATCCTAACTTCATTAATATTGAATAAGTTATAGTTCTTGACACAACCTTTATTTTATTTGAATATATTTCTTGATTACTTTTAGCATTATATCCTCATTGATCTAAATTCACATCTTTTGATGTAACGTGTTTGGTGGAAGCAGTAACACAAATATAACTATCATAAAATTAGGCCACGTCTTGTACCTATGATACTATATACTCCCTCTCTCCCACTAATCTTGACCCATTTCATTAAAATAATACACCCATTTAAATAAAGAAGGGGCCAAGTCTGGTGGGACGGAGGTAGTACATCTTAAAATAATTACACTGTAAATCTAATTATAAGATAATTATCATAAGATAAATATCATATTTTACGTATCAAACATAGTCTTATTATTTAGTATTCTTGTTAAAGACCAAGTTTCTGTATCTTAGACTTTTTCAGATAGACATAATCATAACACATATGTATGATATCTTCGAGCCAGATTTAGCTCAGCCTGTACCCATCAGGCCAAATGGAAGAATCAAGCTAGGCTAGGCCAGATTGACCCATAAATCAAATCATAAGTGTCCAAATTCGGACCATGTATCTGGTTTGGTGGGCCGTGTCGAATTTCGACACTTCTAGTTAATTTTGAGCTTCATTGTGATAGATATGTTTAAGGTGTTAATGGGCAATCAATTTTTATGAAGAATCCGTATTGAACCAATATCGAATTAAAAATCGGTTACCAAATATTGGTTTTCCGATAGATAATCTGGTAATCGGTGCTTACAATTTCAAAATTAATGATCCAGGTAATCAATATCAGACCAGATGGCGGTTGATTATATAACTATATATTAATAATAAATATTTTATATATATTAAAAATAAATTAATTTTTATTTTATAAAATATTATATTTATGTCAAATTATTGTTGGATTAAATTGATATTTTAGAATATAAAGAAAGAAAATTCTATTGCAAAAAATATTTTAAAAATCCATACAATTTCTTAACCAGTACCTAACAAAGGTAGAATCGTTATGGGTTCTCGTTGTCGTGACTAACCCTCATTTAATTAACCACAAAAAATACGGATTTAGCGACGGAATATTCCGTCGTTAGAAAAGAATTTTCCGTCGTTATTCATATCTAACGACGGAATAACGACGGAGATATTTTGTCTTTAAATGTTTAGCCGCTATTCTGTTTTAGCGACGGATTTAGAATCTGTCGCTAATTAGCGACGAAACAACGACGGAATATTTCGTCGCTATTTAGCGACGGAATTGTAATTCATCGTTAAATGTGAACAATTAATCCGTCGCTGGAATAGCGACGGAACAGTTAATCTGTCGCTAATTATATCTGATGAATCCGTTGTTCCGTCGCTAATCTATCGTAAAATAAAAAAAATACAATAGTACAATTTTGTTTCGTACATATCCTGACTTGTCACAATCAGCTAATTCATACCGTCATAATCATTATCATTGATAAACAATATATTATCACAAAATGAAATGGTCGAATCATACGATAAATTCAAACATTACGATATATATATATATATAAACATAACATACGATATTCCAAATTTACGATAGAACTAAGTACTGAAAGTAATCCATAAATAGTACTGAATCAATAGTGTATGTAACAAATCATAACCTAATGCAAACTAGGGTCAGAAGGAGGAGGTGTGGGAAATCTGGACATCCTCAGTAGTTGCTGGATCGACTCCTGCTGTGCCTTGAGTTGCTGCTCCATCCTCAGTCGTGCAACCCTCTCCTCCTCGTACTGCTACTACAGGTGTCGTACGGTCTCTAGATCAACCTGTGAGCTCGTGCCTGCACCCGTAGTAGATGGAGGAGGTCGATGTGCAACTGATGTCGATCTCGATAGCATGCATCCCAAGTAGCATGTGCCATAAACTCTATCCTTCTTTTTACCTTCGCCACGTCTATGAAAACGTGCGAGGTGTCCACCTGAGGCACCGCATCTGTACCCGGCACAGGCTGA
This sequence comes from Leonotis leonurus, assembly GCA_026898415.1. NCBI lineage: Eukaryota > Viridiplantae > Streptophyta > Magnoliopsida > Lamiales > Lamiaceae > Leonotis > Leonotis leonurus. The sequence goes on along the minus strand of JAPKLX010000074.1, from coordinate 1,084,516 downwards.
CTCAATTACTCAACTCGAGCATTAAACTCCTCATTTAAATGACATAAATAAATTAACATGTTATAATTAAATAAAATATATTAAATAAATTGTCTAATTAAATAATTACTTACATCTATCCTACGAGATCTCTTATCAATAAACTCCCCGTCTAGACCTTTATGAAATCTCTGCATGAGGCGATGAGTAATGGGAAGCGAGGACGGCATCTCGTCATTTTCCTACAAAATTGAAAATAAAATGCATAACATATATATATATATATATATATATATATTAAAAATCACAAATCAAAATTCAATAAAATTATAATGAACAATACTTACAAACTCCAAAAGATACTCCACTGCAGCCCTCGATCCCCCTCGATGCCTGCCTATACCCGTCCCAGGACCATCAGACTCTGACATACGGTTCGCCCGTGTGATGTTTGACTTGGCGATAATATCCTCATTAGACCAATACCTAAGCCAACCATCCCAAGCCTCCTCAGGAATGTAGTCGGGCCTCTTTCTCGTCCTCTTCAGCATGGCCATCAAGTCCGAGTACCGTTTCGCCGCTCTCTTAAACCATTTCTCGTACACCACTGTGTCGCTGAGAGTGTGGTCCCAAATCCACTCTTTCTGCAAAAGTGAAATTAAAAATTATTATAACTTATTATTAACGAGTTTATAAACAAAGTAAATATAAATACATTAAGTAACAAAACTTGTACCGGGAAATGCTCCTAATAACAAGTCTTCATATCAACCGATACTAGCTTCCATTTGTAACCATCAGTCATTCGGGATCTTTTAAATGACTTCGTAATCAAAGTAGAAACAGCACCGAATGACATCAAACATCTGTGATTGTAATTGACAGAGTTAAAGAAATTAATTGAATTATTTCAAATTATTAAATACAATAATTATTATAAAAATTAAATAAACAATTTCACTTACTGCTTATAGATATGCAGAATCTTCCGGCCACTAGCATCGTACTGCAGTGTCTCCGGTGCACGTGGAGCTCGACTCCCTCCGGGAGCATCAGTGGACACGGGAGCATGCTCATCTACAGGAGAATCAATATCATCCATCCCTGGATCATCATGTAAACCAGGTGGTTGTGTGGACATGTGGGAGGATGACTCGGCATAGCGAGTCATAGCTGCGGCTTTACCACCGCCTCTCGAAGTCATCTGGCAATTTTGTTTGAAAATAATAAGAGCTAATTAGAATAATATTGAAATTTAATACTATTTATTTGTAAGAAAGCAAATCTAAACTTGCCCTATTAATTTTCCTCATCATCACAACTTGAGTCAGTATTGTCCGCTGAATCTAATAAATCATCATCTTCGATATCTTCAATATCAATCAATCCTCCATTCGGATGTTCTGATATCGCGTCATCATCTATTGTCGGAATGATTAAATGTTTTTGCTGATCATCTTGAAACGGAGCCGATGTAGATAAATCTTACATTTCAGAAGATAATTCTACGTTTGATCGAGGTTTGATCTTGCAAACTTCCCACCATTCCTTTTTAGACTGATTGAGGCTTGGATATGAGCAGTAACACACTTGTGTGGCTTGGTTCGCTAGAATGAATGGTTCGTAACTATTAAATTTGCGCTTGTGGTTAACAGAAACCATTTTGTATTTTGGGTGCACCGTTACTCCAATGGTTGAGTTACTGTCAAACCAATCACTATTGAGAGAGTGAAATGAAATCAAACCATACAAATTTGAATGAAATCAAAATTCCTCAGAAACACGATATGCTGATCACCAATATATCTGCAATCGAATATTGTTGATTGTGAGCCCCTCTTCTTTCACCATTTCTCTGAATCTCTTCACTACAATTTGTGGAATCTTGAGTTGAACTTGAAGGGCATCATCGTCCTGATTCTCAAGACGTTCTTCTTTTATTTTAAGTGCAGAAATCGCGAGATCATTATTGTATCCATGAACACTAATGAGCCCAAGCGTTGGTACTTCCCCGATTTCGAACGGTATCTCTTTCAAATCCTGCAAGTCTTTGAGAACGAGCTTCTCAAGAACCGGGAAATGATAGTTGTCTGCATCCCAATCATATAGGCAACAACATTCAATTTTCAAGAATTTGAGGTGAAGAAATTGGCCATAAATAGGACTCCACCTTCTTCCTCTTGTAACAGAATTGCTTCCAAGCTCAAGAACTTGGAGTTGTGGCAATGAACCAATCATTCTCAAATCATCCCAATCAAGTTCAGATCCACTCAAAGACAACTTGTTTAGCCTACTTGGGAATGCCAGTTTATTACTAAGAATTCCATCATATGTACCTGATTCCATCGTAAATTGAAGAGATTCGAGTTTATGCAAGCGATCGAGATTGTGCAGAAACTCAATCAAACTATCATCATATCCATAACGACACCTATCATAAAGCAAATGGAATTTCTTGATGTTGGGGATCATCCCACACACCTGCTCACTCAATCTCAGATTCACTACCTTCTTAAGCGTCTGCAGGTTGTCCAAGCAATCTTGTCTGTTGTTGTTGCTCGGAGGGGGATCCGGAAGATAAATGCCAAAGCGACCGCACTTGAGATGCCTCAGTTGTCGCATCTTCCAAATCCCAATCGGCGCAGTATGATACGCATTTTCAATGATTAGTGTTTGGAGATTCCATATAAGAGGTACCGAACTAGGAAGCAACAACCTGCTTCTGTATATGGCGTAATGCGGAGAATACGAAACGTAGCGCAAGTTAACATTCTTGTATATCAATTGATCATCTGATGATAAAGAAGACTGGCATTTATGCAAAACTCTCAGCAGCCTATATTTCAGTAGTTGCTTGAAATGATCAAGTACGTGAATATAAACCGTTGTGATGGAGCGTGGGTTTAATGATGAATAGAACGAGAAATTCTCAGTAACTAAACGACGCATCATCCCATGTTCAGTCACGTGGAAGAGATTTTGTTGTTGGCCTAATTTTAAGCACAAGTCTCTCAATAGATCATGAATACGACAAGATCCTATTTTCCCATTCTTACGGGCTTTGTGAATGCTCACTAAGTTTCTGCTAATGAGATCGTTTATGTAATCTTCTGCAATCTCTTCCAAGACCTTAGCACCATCCGGTCTTACAAATCCCTCTGCAACCCATAGGTTGATGAGTTGTGAGACACGAATCTCGGAATCCTCCTTATAAACTCCCAGGTAAAGAAAACAAGACTTCAAATGTGGTGGCAAATGGTTGTAGCTTAAGGATAGTACATCTAAGCTCTCTTGTTTCTCTTTCGAATTAGGACCTGATTTCATACTTTTGGCAACACCCTCCTAGAATCCTACAGTCTTAGGCGACTTCAGAAGAAGCCCTCCGACCACAACAATCGACAAGGGAAGTCCTTTGCACAACCTAACAATCTTCTTTCCAACTCCCAGTAAGTCAGGATCAGGGCAGGTTTCTTGTTGGAATGCCTTCTTACAAAACAATTCCCAACTCTTATTATCATCTAGAGGTTTCATGGTGATGAGAGACCTAGACTTATTAGAGCCACAATAACTAGCCACATCTGACAACCTAGTGGTCAAAACAATCCGACTTCCATTTCTGTTGTCGGGGAAGAAGTTCTTAACTTCATCCCAAGCTTTGAAACTCCATATATCATCTATTACGATCAAATATTTTCTATTATATAAAGTTTGATGCAACTTCAGTCCTAATTCTTTCTCATCATCGAACTTCCGTCTGCCCGAAAGAAGTTGTTTAAAGATATGTTGAGCAGTGTATTGTTGAGAAACAGTAGCCCAAGCACGAATGAAAAAGTGTTTGTTGATCTAGGGATGATGAAAGAGATTGTGGGCAAGAGTAGTTTTACCAGAACCGCCCATACCATCAACCGAGATTACAACAAGTGGCTTCTCATCATCCAGGACGAGTTCTTCAATAATCCGGATCATATCATCTTTAAGTCCCACCGCAGCAGTCTCTCCGGTGGTAAAAAGTGGTTTCTCTTTCTCCTCCACCACTGCCTCTGCCTCTCTCAGTTTCCATTTCTCCTCCACTTCAGCAGCCTTCTTCATGACATCATCCATGTCTTTAACTACTTGTTCCAGATCAATATATTCTGCTTCTTTTAGAAAACTGAGCACGAAATCAATGATGCGTGGTTGAGTGGATAGAGCATGAAGGTGATCAACGATGTGAGATTCGATGACATCTTCAGCCGCATGAGCTGCAGATGCGATCTGCCTCTCCAAATCATCGACTTCTTCTATGCTTATAACTCCTCCTCTTCCACCTCGACAGTTGTTGTTCTTAATGAACTGGAGCAACTCATCAGCCTTTGTCTGAAGGGATTCGATCTGCTTCTTATCGAATATAGAAGAAAGTAAAGGATGGATCATCATGTTATCAGTATTATTCATCAGAGAGGCTAATGCTGCATAAGCTGCCATTCTGATTAATTTTTTCTTTTCTTGGAAGAAATGGAAGTAAAGTGGAAGTAGGAAAGTGTTGTTGGATGCTAAAGAGAGGAATTGATGAAAAGTAGGTATAAATATAATAATGTATTATGGACCTACATCACTTTATGTATTGAAAAGAAATAATATTCACCACTTGAAACTCGTTTGTTTGCAACCACATTTAATCTCAGCCTCCAATAAAAGGGATAAGATGTAACATAATAATTGAGACACAAGAAGACAAGTCTCACCCTCCAATATTGAATTAAGTTAGAATATTTCATTCAATTTGATTATATTTCTTGATTAATTACTTTTATATCCTATTTCCAAAATTGCGATAACTTTTTTGTCAAAGTACTAAATAAATGGGACAAAGGAGTATAGGATTATATTTCTTGATTAGTTTCTTGGCAATGTGCACTATTAATTATGAGTGTTTATAATGATCTCATTTATTTGAATTATACTCTCAATTCTTATAGCTTGTACTTGGAGAGTATTTAAGATCCTATATTTCCCATCAAATTTTTAAATATGGTGGTTCATTTTATTAGTATAGTCTTTAGTTCATGAAGCACCTTTATGATATTTCGTCCTTAGATTTTTTTTTTGTTGTTATCATATTTTTGTTATTGTTATATTTTCAATTAGTGAGGGACATATATATACCCTTACTAATTGCACCAATAACTTTTAGTAACAAAATTTTCCATTCGTCATGATCTCTCCTTAGTACTTCTATATATAGTTAAAAAAACAATTACAACCTCATAGTGTAATTTTTTACTTTCATTAAATGTTATTTTCTTTTAGTGATCGTTGAAAATAATTTCATCGTAAATTTTGCGATGGTACAGGCGAGGGCAAGGAAGCATTCAGATGTTGCTCAGGGCAGAGCATGAGGCTCAACAGATTGTTGCAGATGCAAGAAATTGTAAGCATTTCTTCCTTTGGAAAAAATAATTTCAAGAATGTTACAAAGTGATGTAGTCTGCATTTTCTGAATTTGAACTCGTGACATTAATCCAATGAAACTGTCGCGATTGAAGCAATCGAAGGAAGAAGCTGATAGGGAAGTGGCGAACTCTAGAGCTCAAATGGAAGCCGAGTACCAGAAGAGTCTCTCTGAGATTTTCAAGTGTACTTTTTTCATTCATCGCCGTGTTATGGTCATTATTTCATCTGTTCGTGTTGCTCTCTCGCGTGTTGAATCTTTGTGTGGCTAGTTGTCTTACGTGTTTAGTTTTATTGGGACATTTTGATTTGTTGGTGTTATTTTCTTGTGTGTTTAGTCTTAATTTGTTGGACTTTTCATTTGTTCACGTTGTTCTCCTCAACATTCGTAGTTCTTTGTTTTACCGAATCGAGGTTTGATCTACTTGTATTAGATACTTTGAATTATATTTTCTTTGATACGAGTATAAACTATCGAGTATTCTGATTAAATCGGATTCAACAATAAAATTAAGGGATGTGGAGACTTTTTCATTTACATATTTAAGTGCGTCAACATTTATTCAATACATACAACTCAAATAACAATAATAAATTAAGTTTAAATTTCCACTTAGTACAAAATACACATAGAATCAAATTACTTTTTGGAACAAGCTGAGTCAAATGGGGTAATAATTTTATAAGTAGATGGAATAATATTAAAAAGCAAAAATAAATTGACATAATCAAAATGATTTTGACAACTCTAGTCATGTGCTTCCAAAGTGATGCAATGTCATGTTATAATGTGTTAAATTAAAGCGTGAAATATAAAGATAATACAAGAATAGAAATTCAAACAAATTTTGATACTTCCTCTCACACAATCCATTGAGAATTTATAACCAAAATCATTAAATTGCACCACGAGATGTATATATATATTTCACCCGTCTACGAAATAACTTTCCCATTTGTCATATTCGTTAGTCTACAAAGTAGTTTTCCACTTAAATTTCTATTTTTTGCAACTATTTTTATATTTTGTACTCTTCAAATCACTTTAATTCAAACACTCATGTGAGATACAATATTCACTCATTACACATTAACAACTAAATTACTTAATTTAAAACATCATGTGTGACATAAATTCCATCTAGTAAACATCAATGATTAGGTGATATTTGACTATTTATTTTTGTGTTATTTTGGTTGAATTTGGTGTCATTTTGAATGAAATCACCTTGTTTTGGACTAATTGTGATCTTGATGTGTTTTTGTAGGCAAAATGTGATTTTTGGCCATTAATGATGATTTATTGGAAGAGTTTGCAAGTTGGATCTGAAGATTTAGAGAATTCAATGTATTGACCTTAATTGAGAAAATACAAAGGGTATATAACCCTAACAATACAGAAAGACTAAAATAACCTTATATTATACATAATATAAATATATGCTAATATCCCCCCTCAAACTCACGATGCTACAGCAATAAGCATTGAGAGTTTGTCAACTAAGAACCGAAAACGCGAACTGGAATGAGCTTTTGTGAACAGGTCAGCAATCTGAAGAGAAGAAGGAACATAAGGCAAAGCAATCGTACCAAGCTGTAAATGATGGCGTGTGACATGACAATCAATCTCAATATGTTTGGTCCTCTCATGAAAAACAGAGTTACGTGCAATCTGAATGGCACTTTGATTATCACAGTATAGAGGCGTAGGATGATCAATAGTAACACCCAAATTAGCAAGTAACCAACGTAACCAAACAATCTCACAGGTAGTCGTGGCCATAGCACGATATTCAGCTTCGGTAGAGGAGCGAGAAATAACATTCTGCTTCTTGCTCTTCTAAGAGATGAGAGAATCTCCAAGGAATACGCAGAAGCCAGTGGTCGACTTGCGATCCGTAGGATCACCAGCCCAATCGGCATCTGAGTAGGCACGCAGCACAAGGGAAGATGATGAAGGAAACAATAGACTCTGAAACTGAGTACCACGAAGATACCTGAGAATGCGAAGAACGGCAGCCCAATGAACTATAGTAGGGGCAGTAACAAACTGACTGACAACATGAACAGCGTGTGCAATATCAGGACGAGTGACTGTGAGATAAACCAAACTCCCAACCACCGTGCGGTATAGGCTAGGATCAGATAGAGGAGATCCATCAGATGGAGAATAGCGAGCATTGGTTTCAAGAGGAGTGTCAACAGTCTTGTTGTCAGTGAGACGAGCGCACTCAAAGAGATCTGCTATATACTTTGATTGAGATAGAAGATAACCCTTGGGAGAGAAGGCCACCTCTATACCAAGAAAGTATCGAAGAGGACCTAAATCTTTCATTTCAAAACGAGATGCCAAATCTGATTTCAATGAGGAAATTCCAGTAGTGTCACTCCCAGTAATGATCATATCATCAACATATAGAGAGAGAATGATAGAACCAGTATCAGAGGTCTTCACAAAGAGTGCATGATCGTATGCGCTCATACGAAAACCAAGAGAAGTAAGAGCAATGGAGAATGTGTCATACCAAGATCGAGAAGCTTGTTTGAGACCATACAAAGACTTCTTTAGTCGACAAACATATCCAGCCTTGTGAGAGACTCCTGGAGGAGGTGTCATGTAGACTTCATCAATAAGATCTCCATGTAAGAAGGCGTTTTTGACATCCATCTGAGATATCTTCCACCTATGAACAGAAGCCACAGCGATCAAAGCGCGAATGGTAGTGATCTTAGCAACAGGCGCAAAGGTCTCTTCATAATCCATACCATACTCCTGTGAATATCCTTTTGCAACAAGACGGGCCTTGTACCTCTCAACAGACCCATCAGATTTGGTCTTAATCTTATAGACCCAACGAGAGCCAATGGCTCGCTTTCCGGATGGCAACGGTACGAGGTCCCAAGTGTGAGTCTGATATAGAGCAGTAAGTTCCTCAGCCATAGCAGTCTGCCAAAGAGGATCAACAACAGCCTCTCTATATGATAAAGGCTCAGACAAAGAGTGAAGAGACACGAGAAAAGAAGCAAAGGAAGAAGAATATGAAGTATAAGCAAAGTCGGGAAGTTTGGTGGATTTACGTGGACGAGTGGACTGACGAGGCGGAGGAGGTGGATCCACAATCTCAGGAGGTGGCTGAGCAGTCGTAGTAGAAGAGGTCGGAGGCGTGTGTATCTCGGGAACCAAAGTATCAGTAGGCATAGCTTCATCAATGTCATTATCAAAAGGATCAATACGAACAAGGTCAGACCTAGTCATATGATGAGAACTAGCAGGAACCGAGAAAAAAGGAATATGCTCTAAAAACACAACATGACGAGAGACATACAATTTCTGACTAACTGGATCAAAACAACGATATCCCTTTTGACCAATACCATAACCCAAAAAAACACATAAAGCAGACTTGGGGGACAGTTTATCGCGCTCGACGTGAGGACGAAGCACGAAACATGTAGAACCAAACACCCGTAAAGAGGCATAATCAGGAACAATACCAAACAATTTTTCATACGGAGACAAACCAGAGTTGTGAGATGTAGGGATTCTGTTTATGACATAGGCTGCAGTATGGATAGCATCCCCCCAAAAAATACGAGGGACCTCTGCGGACAAAAGAAATGAGCGAGCAGTTTCAACAAGATGACGATGTTTCCTTTCAGCAACACCATTTTGTTGAGGTGTGTCGGTACAGGAGGTTTGACGAATAGTTCCATCAGAAACAAGTAATTGGCAAAAATCATTAGAAGTATATTCACCCCCTAAATCACAACGAAAATACTTAATGATAGCAGAGTGTTGAGTTTTTATGAGAGCTCTAAAATCACGATAAATACCCAAGAAATCAGATCTATGCTTCATAAGATAAACCCAAGTGTAGCGAGTGAAATCATCAATGAAGGAAACATAATATCTAGAACCACCCTTAGTGGACACAGGAGCAGGTCCCCATACATCTGAATGCACAATATCAAAGGGAGCAAGAGACGATGTTTCACTATTAGGAAAAGGTAAAGCTGAAAATTTTGCAAGTTTACAACCACTACAATCAGAAATATCATGGGAACTCAAATGTCCTAAAGCCCCGGTAGAAGCCAAAAAACGCAAACGAGAAGCTGAAACATGTCCTAAACGATAATGCCACAAATAGAACTCTGACGACAAATGACTGAGACGAAAAGAAGATAAATCCACACTAGATGCAGCAACATATGATACTTTGAGTTCATCCAAGACATAGAGGCTCCCTTGCCTACGGCCTGTCCCAATCACCTTCTGAGATTGAGGATCCTGAACACAACATGTGGAAGAAGTAAAGGTTACTAAGAAGCCAGATTCACACAATTGACTGACAGACACAAGATTTATCGCAAGACTAGGTATATAGTAAACATCATGAAGAGAAATATGAGATGTGACAACAGAACCCACACCCTCCAATGACATTGGGGTGCCATCGGCGGTCATAATGGGAAGAGATGAACGACGAGACAATGACACAAAGAAAGGTAGGTGAGGAGACATATGATGGGAGGCACCCGAATCAAGGACCCACAAGGAGGATGGTATACCTGGGGCTGACGAAGACAAACCTTTTATGGAAGAGGCTGACATGGCATGAGGCTGCGAGGAAAGGAACTGCTGGAACTGCTCAAACATATACGGATCTACAGATGGGGCAGCAACGTCATTGCTGAACTGAGATGGACGAGGTGCCCATGGAGCCATAGGACGCTGCTAGGGCAGTTGTAGGCGTTGCTGGGGTGTGCGTTGTTGTTGGGGTGTGCGTTGTTGGGGCTGTGATTTGCCCTTGCTCAACAAAACTGGACACTGAGCCTTCCAATGCCCCGGCTGCTTACAAAAGGCACATGTGTCTGCTGGGACTTTCATAGACGACTTAGGTGCACTAACACCAGGTGGTCGAGGCGGGACAGCAAGAACAGCGGGCACTGTGGGTGGTGAGATCTCCTTCTCAAGTTTGGACTTAAGACGAACCTCTTCAGCTAGCAACTCGTTGACCACAGAGTCAACAGAGGGAAGAGGACTCCGGTGAAGAATTGCACCACGCAATCCCTCGAAGTCATCACGAAGCGCCATCAAAAACTGAACCAACCGCTGCTCCTCACGACGAGAGATGTAAGCTTGTACTGTCTTCAACTCAGCAGACTCTGTCAACGCCAATTGATCCCATAACGAGGACATGGCAGAATAAAACTCCTGAATGGACATGTTATTCTGTCGAAGTGCACGAATATCTGTCTCCAACTGATACTGCTTGGCAAAATTTGACTGGGTATAAAGGCGTTCCAGATGTTCCCAGACCTCCTTCGCAGTATCATACTTTGCCAATTGAGCACCAATAGAGTGGATAACAGAATTGTTGATCCACGTGATAATTTTTGCATTATCTGTCTCCCAATTATCAACCAAATTCGCATAATTATCAGCTGCAGGATCACTAGGCTTAGACCGCACACCAGACACACAACTCCACAATGATTTTCCACGCAAGAAATTCCTCATAACATAACTCCAATATGAGTAATTTTTGCCATCCAATTGAACATTAATCGACTGAAGAGAATCATCTCTACGACCCGCCATAACGGAAATCACAAATCAAACAACAAAACACAAAACAGAACAATACCCACGCAATATTACAATACCCAAGCAATACTATTTCACTTCAATACACATAAAGCAAAACACAAAACAGAACAATACATAGAAAGCATCAATCCCACTGAACAATACATAGAAAGCATCAATCCCACTGACGTATTTCACCTTTCCTCCCCCAACATTATAATATTATGTTGCTCTGTTTTCTCTTTCTCTTTGCAAGAAAACAATACACAGAAACAGTGCACCAGTGCTTTCTCTTTGCAAGAAAGTTCTCTCCTAATACCTTGCAAGCTCTGTTTTCCGTTCCTAAGTATGCTGCTCGACGACAAGCTCCACTACTTCGGCTTCGGGAGTTGCAGACGCGATCCTTTTCTTGTTGGTGAACGCCAATCTACATCTATGGCTTGACGATGGTCCGAACACAGTCCAGGCCGGGCCGATCAAGTACAGCGACCCGAACAACTGCGTGGAGCTCGATCCGGCTGGGTCTTCTCCAGCGCCGGCAACTTAACCAAGCGCGTCGTCACCGAGCTCTGATACCATGAAGATTTAGAGAATTCAATGTATTGACCTTAATTGAGAAAATACAAAGGGTATATAACCCTAACAATACAGAAAGACTAAAATAACCTTATATTATACATAATATAAATATATGCTAATAGGATCGAAGTTAAAAGAACTGATGGTCTGCTGGAAATCCGGCCGGTGTGCTCATACCGCCTTGAAGCACTAATAGCTGAGGAAGAAAAACAAATTTTGAGATTTTTGTTGGTTTGGGCGATGATCACTTGATGCCTACGGGATTAATTAACATATTTCAGTTTTTAGTATTTTATTTAGTTATTAGACTTTTAGATATTATATTAGAGGGGAAGTATTTATTTTTTCCTAGTATTTTGGGATTTTTGGACTGATTTCCTAATAAGGAAATATCTTAGGACCATGTATAGGGACTGCCCTCACAGCCCATAGGGGTCACCTAGAGTTGACTCAGATACCATTTGCAACGACTCGGATCCACATGATGGGAGTCCGTTACGCTATAGTGGTATAATAAATTCAATAGCAAACATGATGTTTGTATTAAAAATAGTTAACCATATTACAAAAGAATATATTGAAACTCATTATTTATATTGTGTTACATCCGTATTTATCTGATGTGGATGTCACGCACAACTTTTAAATATTAATTTAGTTTAAAAATATGTTATCTTTTAATTTATTGTAATTTTATCCAATTTTAAAGGATCTTGAATTGAGTATGATACGACTCACATATGACAATAATTATTTTAAATTAATTTAATAAATCCAATAGGACATTTTAATTATTCAATATGACAATTATATTGTACTAATGTTGATATATATATTGAGGTAAAAGCTAAAAATGTTCATTTTAATAAGTAAAAGATAAAAAAAAATACCCAATTAAACGAGCACATGAGAAAATTGATCGTGTGCTTATGTATTTCATTCAAAAAATAATTTAAATTATAAGAGTAAATGAGAAAATTTATCATGTTATCATTTCAGTATTTTTTATCTTTTATTTTCAAGTATGTATTTTTTTTATATTTAAATTGAATAATATTAACTATTAATCCTTATTTATTTATTTATAATAAAAAAATCCTTATGTATTTAATTTCTCAAAATAATAAATTATCCATGTACAAAAAATAGGTATGATATAACTCAGAACATTATAATTTTTAAAAACTAATTAAATAAATCAAACGTGTCATTTAAATTTAAATTATAGTATTTTATTATTGAAGTAATACATTGTTCATTTGTAAGTATCACAAGTTTACAAAAACACTTTATTTTCTCTATTATTTTTCTTTAAATAGATTAGTTTTATTTATTAGATTTGTGCGATATGCATTTTTAATACTTTTTACGAAAGTTGTACAACTCATGTAAAAAACTCAATATCCCTCAACTTTCATTAATTATCCCTAACATAGAATAATGCAAACCCATGAAATATTCGAAGCATAAGATGCAATCTGTACGTTTAAATTTTAATACTCAACCAATCAATTTGTTATCAAATAGCAAGTCTTTGTTTATTAATTGCTCAAAGTCAATAAAGAACATGCTTGTCTGAACTTTGAATCAGCCGACAATTTAGATGCACCTAACCTTGTATAGATTGGATTATTCTCGTGATTTCTGTAACCTGCTTAATTGTCTGCCTTTGTGTTTGCATTTGTGAGAGAAAATCAACAGATTGAGAAGAGAAATGGCTTGCAATCTTCAATCCCTCATCACCATCCTTGA
>JAPKLX010000074.1:1004231-1054051 GCA_026898415.1 Leonotis leonurus | reverse complement strand
AAGTGACTAACTTTAAACCTTTATTTCTCACTCACCGGGAATCGGTTTAGAGAAAATAAATATACTACGATCATCTACTCGGAACGTAGATCGATCTTACGTCATTTAATTTCCTTAGAATTAAATGCTTCGTCACTTAAAACTTAGTCAAAGTACATTGACCACAACAAATATATAACATATATATATTTATTTTTAAACATGATTCCTACACTAAATTCTCTATCATGTATAGTCGGAAGCATTAAGTGATGAAGAAGATGAAGACAACCAACTTGGGAACGCCATTGTATTTTGCAGCAGAGGATGGGGTGCAAGATTGTCTTCCAGGAGATAGTACGGTCTCCTCTTTACGCTTCTGTTCTGATGGGGGAGGACAGAGCAAAGATGCGGTGTACTTCTCCTGGGGACCACCCACATAACTTAACAAAACAACTTTAACTGTAATTGCAAGTTAGCCCCTCAACAACTAAACAATTACACTTTAGGATTATATACTATTATATAATAGCAACACATAATACATCTTATTATATATGTGACCATACTTTATAGATGTATTAGAAATTAATCTAACAAAATAGCCTCAATAGCTTCCTCACATAATTACACTTACATTTTTCCTATCATCTTCCAATAGTTGAAACGCCAAAACTGAGTCAAAGAATACCTCTACATGTGCCACATCAGCCTTCATACATTTCACAATATCAAACAATATAGCACGTATTTCCCCCAAAAGTGAGTTACTCCGGGAATTGGTTTCGCCATTGCTAGTATCATCTTTCCTTTTTCATCTCGTACCGCCACACATGTTCCTCCACACTAATTCTTCTCGCTATCGGCATAGTCAACACCAAGTATATATCATCCTCGTGCATGACGTCTCCATTGTCCCTCCCTTTTCTTTGGAAGCACTCAACTCGCAAGTGTGGCTTGCACATTCATCGACCTATCCTGGCTATCCATATAATTCACAAACCTGCTAGGCATTCCTCAGATTCCTCCTTTAATACCTCTCTCCACATACCTTCTGCTATTTTTATTATCTCCCTCTTCTCCCACTTTATTAATTTACTCCAAAATCCAAATCTCTTCCATCTCTCCTAATCTCTGATGTATGACTAAAGGCGAATTTTTTGGGCTTCATGTAGGGGTGAAAATTGGGACAAGACCGAGTACTCGTTCTGAAGTCCTGGAGTCTCAATCCCCAAAAATCATTAATGTTATTGTCTGGGTACCAAACCCGTTTGGAACTACGAATTTCAAAATTGAAAAATTTTAGTCCCCTCATGAACGGAACAAAATTTCTCGAATTTATAAAATTAGATTTAGAATTATAACTTATTTTAATTTAATAATAAATTTATAATTAAAATTAATTTTGAAAAAACAGGAATCCTAATCAAGATTACGGACTTTCGAATCATGCAAATTTCCAGAATTTTAATCCCACTGAAATTCGAATCGAAACTAGAAAATTTTCATGTTCCGATCCTAAATTCTCACCACTAGCTTCAGAAGAATATGAGCTTTCTACTTATAATTGTCATGAATTATAACAAATTTCTTTAGGCCGGTTATCGGTATCAATAATTGAAGATTACACAATTTGAATAATTTCTTCAAATTTATCTCAACTCAATAATGTATAAAAATTCTCGATTGGCAAAACATTTACAAATAAAAAAAAATAGTTTTTGTCTTTTATTTGGAATTAAATAAATGAAGTTTTTGCTTGGTCAATACAAAATAACGGTTGGTTAGTAAGAATCGTGCTTTATGGGCTGACGAATTTTGTCCACTAGAATAGTTCATAATTTGATCTCATCATTTTCCATATTTAATTTATTTTTTGGAAATTATATTAAATTTAAATTGATGGTTTTCCAAATTTTAGTTTTAATGTATACGTTCATTAATAATTTTTCATGCTTCCCTTTAAAGTCGTGAAGCGGTTTTAGAAAGTTTAGTATTCATAGCGGTTTTAGAAAGTTTAGTGAAAAGAAGTTTATAGAAATTGGAGTAATCACAGAAGTTAAAAAAAAAAATTGACACAGTAAATTGAAAGCCCCTTCAAATTCTTTGTTGCCTCTTCTCCGAAGCAATCTCGAATCCCTAATTCCCCAAAACTGACCATTAATGCGATCTTGATTTCCCAAACTCCGAGCTACGATAATGTCAGAAGCGACTTCGCAGAGTGAATCTCCGGCGAGAGATTCAATTGGCGATTACTTCATCGATCTCTGGAGCCACACCTCCAAAACCCTAGCCCTAAAACCCGAAGGCGCGCCCGAATTCGAGGCGGAGGAGGAGGAGGAGGAAGCGCCGACGGCGCTCGACACGCTGAATAGCTCCGGCGGTTTCTCGGTGGTGGGTCCGGACAAGCTGTCGCTGTTGTATCCGAACGTGAATTTGCACGGGCACGACGTCGGAGTGGTGCAGGCGAATCGGGCAGCACCGTTGAAGCGGCTGCTCTATTATTTCGAGATTTACGTGAAGAATGCGGGGGCGAAAGGCCAGATTGCGATAGGATTTACGACCTCTGCGTTTAAAGTCCGCCGCCAACCGGGGTAATTGTTTAGGTTTTTACTGTTGTTGCTATTTTCATGGACATATTTGCAGTGGAGTTCTTGGTGGGAGATGCTCGATTGAAAGTTTGCTCTTGAGGTTTGGGAAATTTTATAGGTAACAATAAGATTTGGTGGTAAGTTGTGGAAATTGAGAGTAGCTGGAATGGATAATGAATTTAGGACGAGTGTTTGCACGATGTGGAATGCTTATGTTTTGCAGTGTTTTTCTGCATATACAAGTAGGAAATATTTAAAGGATTTATATTATACATAATTTAAGAACGAGTTACGAAGAATGCCTAATTACCGAATACCGAGATAAGTAGCTTAGTGACACTGTTATTGGATTCTGAGTTCCCAAATTATGCTTTCTTGATTTGGCAGCTGGGAAGCAAATAGTTGTGGATATCATGGCGATGATGGATTCCTATATCGTGGGCATGGGAAAGGAGAGACATTTGGCCCTACTTACTCAACTGGTGATACAGTTGGCGGCGGTATCAATTATGCAATGCAGGAGTTCTTTTTCACGTAAGATAGTTGTTTGATCTTTATTGTGGAAGTTTTCAGTATGTATGAGAAAGGTCTTCACTACATCTTCTTAAACTCATTTCTAGTTATTTTCATCCAGTCGTTCTCGTTTTGATATAATTTAGTTTGTTATATTTTATTGTATCCATTTGTTTTATTTCTAAAATTTCTTACCTTATTACCAGGAAAAATGGAGTTTTAGTAGGCTCTGTCTTCAAGGATGTCAAGGGTCCTGTGTTCCCTACTGTTGCTGTCCATAGCCAAAATGAGGAGTATGCATCATATTGAAAATTTTTACCTGCAGCTTCTGTAATAGTGGCACATTAGTTAATTACTGTTTACTGACTGGTGGTTGTATTGTTTCTTCAGGGTTACTGTAAACTTTGGACAGGAACCATTTGTCTTCGATCTTAAAGTAAGTTTTACTTTCTTTTTTGGTAATCATCTTTAAGTAAGAAGCCTTGAATTTATTTCATCACTTATTCACTTATGCATAAGTCATCTTAGCTTGCATTATCTATAAGGAAAATACTTGCTGTAAGCCTGTAATAGTACTTAATAGTCAAATGTAATAATAGGACTCTTTATTCTATTTCATCTTGTCTTATATACTCTGCTTTTCAATTTCTCTTGGTATAATTGTGAACTTTTCTTGTCTAAAAATCTGATATAAGGTACAGGATTGACATGATGCACTTTTCTGTTGTTTGAATTGAGGACATCATAATAGCTTAATGTCTTTTCATTCTCCTCCTTTTTTCTAAATAAAATATTCTTATTCATATGTGATCTTCACTAAATTTTGTTGCTTGAAGAATAATATATTTTGTGATTAATTACGTATCTAATGATTAATCGCTCCCATTAATCAGGCATATGAAGCAGAACAAAGGGCTAAACAACAGATAAAGATTGACAATATCTCAATACCACAGGATGCCAGTTACGGGTAAGTTCAGATATCTTCCATATAGAAGTTTATGCTTTCAAGGTTTCAGCTATGACCTTTCATTAAAAAACAACTGTGCTCTATATGCATACTTGCATGGTAATGGGTTACAAATCTGTAAATTTGTTTTGTTCTTTGCATGAATTATACTATTGTTCTAATTTAAATTCTTTGGAAACAATCCTCAAATGCATTGATGCCTCCTTTTAGAGTTAAAACTTGTTAGTGTGCTTACAATTGCAATGATGGTATTAAAACATTCATGATACAAAAATTTAAATTTTACTTTTTTATTTCATTAGTTTGAGATGCGCAACTGATTAGTTGCTGGTACTTTGATATCCAGGATAGTTCGATCTTATTTACAACACTATGGTTATGAAGAGACTTTGAATCTGCTTGACATTGCTGGGTTAAGTAATGTGCCTCCCATTTCTGTAGCTCCTGAAAATGGTGTTACCGAGGATGACAGTATGTATGCGCTAAACCAGAGGAGGACTCTTCGTCAGGTATAACCTGAAATATGCTTCTGACAAGCATTTTCTTGATACCTTGACATTCCAGAAGGGACCAACTTAATCGTTGGAATGGGAAGATTATGATATGTGATGAACATCGTTCTAGTATATTCATTTCTAAATGTATTCTTTAATTGTTTCTGACAAACACAGTGCTGCAAACCTTAGGCCTTAGGCCTACCTGGCCTTGATTTATACCTATTCCAAAAATTATTTTAGAGTCATGACCTGTTCCTGTGTCTGTTTGGAGGAAAGATTGAAATCTTAAAATTGTTTTGATTAATTTATTTTTCAAGAATTTCCATTCCTTAAAATGTCCAGTAGCTTAAAAGATATGTATTCATGTGTGTGTGTGTGGGGGGGGGGGCATAAAATTAAGGTATCCCTATGCTGTCTAGGCATCAATCAACTGCTGACTGTTGTTCTTACTAATGTCACGTGAAGTTGTCAACCTTATAAACATTGTTGTACTCGTGATATGTACCTAACTTTCAGGTTCAACTTCTGAACATCTGGCCTAGTTTCATCTAAGGTTTGATGATCTCAGAAATGAATGATCAGAAGTCTTGATAATTTTCTGTCCTCTTTTCTCTTGTAGCTGATTAAGTCTGGAAAGATTGATGAGACATTTTCTACTCTTCGCAATTGGTATCCACAGATTGTTGAGGTAAACAATCTTAAAAACTTCTTTGTATATGTTTGTGTATATTCTGTATTCATATAATATAGATATATAGATATAGGATTGGTAATTCAGGATATTATGCTTGTTATAGACTGTTGAGTGACGCCCAAGTAGTGCCTTTCCAAAAACTAGCTTTTTTGGTAGTAGTGCTGAACTTTCTGCTGCTCCTATGTTTCATATTCATTATCTCAGCCTGATAGTGGTTCTTTCTTCTGCAGGATGGCACGTCGACCATTTGCTTTCTGCTGCATTGCCAAAAATTTATTGAGCTTGTTCGAGTAATAATCTTTTTCTTGTGTACTTGTTGGATGGAAGACATTAATATCCATATTAAATGTCCCCATTAACTATTTGATTTAATACAACATCTGAAATGATCTTGAGAGTTTACCCCCATACTTTTTTATATAGGTAAAAATAATTATAAATGCCCTTCTCCAGAAAATGTGTTATGCTGGCTATCTCTAAATAAAATGAGAGTTAGCATTAACTTGCTCATGAAAGAACAGGCCTTGAATGTCAAGTCTTAAATTTGATGTTGAAATTCCGGATGACTTGCCATTTAGTTAATATAATGCAAAGTTTTATAATTTGGTGATGTTATACTTGAAGTCTTTTTGGCAAGATGTCTCTGTATAAATTCTATAAACAATGTCGGTCATCACTTGACCATTTATTATTATATTGCAATAACGTAATCAAGTCTGATTTCACTGCAGGATGGAAAGCTAGAAGAAGCTGTACTATATGGCAGAAGTGAATTTGACAAGTTCAAGAAATCTTCGGCATTTGATGATCTAGTAAAGGTTAGCCGAAAAAGATATACCTATAACAGAAAAAATGCAATCTTTTTAATCCTCAGAAAATGCATGCTTATCTATTCTACATAGCTCGCACCATCTAAAGATGCATAAGCACAGTATTTTGCATTCTCATCTTTTCCTTCTCTCTCCCTACCTTGCTCCTGGTCTCCCGGTAACACCTCCTCAAACCACAACTTTCACTTGCATCATACATCCCCTTTACTTTGATGTGCAAGAATTGTCTTGTCTTTGTCTAGGATTGCGCTGCGTTACTAGCTTATGACCAACCGAGCAAATCATCTGTCGGATACCTTCTTGGTGAGTCTCAACGAGAGCTGGTGGCGGATGCAGTCAATGCCATCATCTTGTCCACAAATCCAAAAGCAAAAGATGCTAGCCTCTGCATGCACTCGTCTCTCGAGAGATTTATTCGACAGGTTACAGCCTGCTATCTGGAGAAGAGGTCCCTCAACGGGGAACAAGGTGAGCCTTTCCGATTGAGCAGAATCCTCAAGAGTGGTAAGAAAGCTTAAACCCTGTGCAAGTCTGGACCCAACCTATATCCTATGTCTGTGCAAACGTTGTGTTTGACCTCATCCAAAATGGAGGTAGCTACTGAAGAATTCGTTGATTAGCACGGGTGAGCCTATCTTCCATGTCTGTCGTCTGATTTTTGCGTCGCACGGGAGAAGGTAGTTGCTGAATGAATTGGGGTTTTAGCATAATAGTGGTAGGAGTTCCAGATATGAGCTGAAATTTGTATTTGTACAGATTGAATTTCTGTTTAGCTATGCTATAACTGTGTACATGAATTTTTACATATTTCAAAACAAATGTTTTCTATAATTCCCATTATAATAATGTGATGGTGGTTCATTCAATTCCGGACTTGAATTTTGTGTAGTTATTTTTCTTTTTTTTATTTTGTATATTTCATAATGAATGAGGTTGCATTTTAAGACTAAGTATTTGATCCATGTGTAATGTTGACTTAATATTTCATCAGAATCACTCGGTTCTTAAAACATGATATTTATCTTTAAAACATGATACTTTATCTGTCTATAAGCTTTCTTTTTTTGAAACTAATGTTTAACGTCTAATACAAAAAAGAAAAGAAAAATAATTAGCTCTTGAAAAGTGGTCGAATTCATTTACTTCCTATCTTTTTTACTATTTTTTTTTTTAATATTCGTGTTAAAAGACATTGAGTGTGGAGGGAGAACTCATCTCTATTAAGTTTTGGATTCATATTGGCATATTATTTTAATTTCATGAGCCATGATTTACTTGAACTTTTCAAATTTTATACTCCCTTCGTCTAGATGTATTTGCGCATTTGGGTTCGATACAGATTTTAACGAATAATTTGGATTTTAACGAATAATTTAGATGTGTTGTGAGTGGAATAAAGGTCCCACATTATTTATTAATTAAATATATGTATGTGAGTGAAAGAAAAGTTAGTGGATGATTGATAAATATATAAAATATGTTATGAGTGGAACGAAGGTCCCACATTATTTATAATTAAATATGTAATGTGAGAGATTAAAAAGTTAATAGTGGGTCCAACAAGAGGAGTATAATTATTAAAAATAAAAGTGTACAAATTTTTCGTGGACGTCATAAAGTGAAGAAATGTGCAAGTTTTTCCTAGACGGATGAAGTATATATTAAAAGTTTAAAATCGTTCCATTATCTGCAACGAGCACAATTTAACGTGTCCACAACTGATATATCAATGTCACATGAACGCATGAATCATTATAATTTTTTTTAATACTTTATATAAAATAAATATTAAATTGTACTCCGTCAAAAGGTAAAAATAAATAAATTTTATCAAAATTTTATTTTTTAATATACGTAGCATGCCACAAGCACGTAAGTAGGGTACTGGTTCTACACTTCTATAATATATATATAGGAGGGAGTTCAAATAAAAAGGAACATTAAGGTATAAAATAGGAAATCATCTCAGCCTTAGATTTTCATGATCGGACGGTTGAGATCTTGACCGAGTTATGCATTGCATTTTAACTATTAAATGCATTGTGAAAATGTAATTGAGTTATGCATTGCATTTAACTATTAAATGCATTGTATTTAACTATTAAATGCATTGTATTTTGAACGCATAACCGCCCACTTCAAATTTTACCAAAATAACCTTATGCATTATTATACTACAATGCACGCGCGTTTTTTGTTTTAATCATGGCCGTCGGATTGTGTTGATCTAATGGCCCAGATCATTTCCTATTTTATACTTTAATGTCCTTTTTTATTTGAACCACTCCCTATATATATATATATATATATTATGGAATTTGTTAGATTAAAATATTGATTTATTCATTTAGAATTAGAGTGCATGCAAAGTTGGTGGGTGAAAAAGCTCTTTACCTTAAACTCTGCTAAAGATAGAGATGCAAATATTTCATTCAGATAGCCATTTCAACGAAATTTGCGCTTCTTCTCTCTCTCAATCTCTCCAAATAAAGGTATTAGTAAACTCATATATAAGGCTATTGGTGGTGAAGATTCATCCCCTTGGTTAGTTCTGCGTTTTGCATCCCTACGCCCCAGATTCCAGAGCTTCGATTTCTGGGGTTTCGGGCGCTCCGACTTGGCTCGTCGCTGTCGATGTGAACGCTTAACGACCTCGATTCACGCATCCTTGTAAGCCTCTCTCTCTCTTTCTCTATTTGTCTATCATGCATAAATATTCATCTACATAGTGGCATATAAAAATTTTGGGCTAAAAGCTAAAATACCCAAATTCACGCATCCTTATAAACCTCTCTCTTTCTATTTCTGGTTTTGCAGTTAGCAAAAAGAAGAAGAAATGGAAAGCACAAATGGATTTGCAAAACCCAGGGAAAGTGGCAAGCTCTTGCCACTTCACCATTTCCCCTTTCACCCTCATGCGTCGACGACCTTCTCGACGGGAGGGAAGCTGGCGCATCACAACTTCCCGATAGAGGAGGAGCAACCGTCGTGGCTCGATGATCTTCTCAATGACTCTGACCCTATAACCCAAAAGGGTCACCGGCGCTCGGCCAGTGATTCTTGCGCTTACTTGGGAGCGGTGGCTGAGGGAATGGCATTGGACGATGAATCTGATTTCGTCAACGCCTATTTTGGTTCCCCTCCAGACAACACCACCTCTGGTCGGACAAGGGTAAAACTCACGATGCCATCATTCGTCTATGCTAGATTTTAATCAACCGAACCTGAATGAAACTGTCCGTTTTGCAGGAGACGGGAGAAGTGGTTTCTTCGTTAGCTGTAGAACGTAGCGGACAGGACTCTAGTACACAGAACGTCGAGGGATCTGCGGACAAAGCCAGCAGTGCCCAAGCTAAGACTGCTGGATCGAAGACAGAGTTGAAACGCGCTAAGCAGTAAGATTCCCGGCTTCCTAGATGATCTAAATCTGTATGTCTCTGCAATAAAAAGAAATCACGAGCATCGTACAAAGTAATGTCTCGATAAACACTAATATGCAGGCACAATGCTCAGAGGTCAAGGGTGAGGAAGCTTCAATACATAGCTCATCTCGAAAGGACAATTGAGATTCTCAAGGTAAAAAATGCTGTTTCATAAACGGAAGGAAAAACACGTAAAGATCGAGACTAACCTTATTCGACGTTTCATAATACAGTCGGAAGGAGCAGGAGTTTCAGCTGAGCTCGAATTCATCGAGCAGCAGAATATGATCTTGACGATGGAGAACAGAGCTCTGAGGCAGCGGCTTGAGAGTATCTCGCAGGAGCAGATGATCAAACAATGTGAGAACCAATCCCTATATCAACCACACCTTGCTTCTCTCGTCTTTTCTTTTTCAACGAAAAACTGATGTAACTTTGCTCAAAATATGCCTCTAGGGGAGCAAGGAATGCTGGAGCGAGAAATCGGGAGGCTGCAATCGCTGTGTCACCTGCAGATGCAGCTGCACCATCAGCAGCAGCAGCAGCCACACAACCAACAGTCCAAACACAGACGAGGCGCAAGCAGTAGTCTCGACAATACTAGTATGGCCATGAAGAACAACAAAGATGCACTTAATGGCCCGATTCGGGTCTCAACATAGGCTGAGATGGTGTTAGAAACTTTATACCACATTCACCCCACTGCTTTGTCTCGATTCGTTCCTCCTTTTTTGCTCTTTAGTAGTACTAGCACAGATGTTGACACAACTTTCATCACTTTTACTGCAACAATCTAGCTTCTTTAGCAATGGCTGCAGTCAGCCGCTATTACGTAACCGAGCGTGTTAGGCAGCTTCTGTAATAGAAGTGGTATACAGCAGGATTAGAACCAATACTAAATGAAACATTTGAGTTCATACATGACCTGCACAATTTAATCTACAGCAGGATTAGAACCAATACTAAATGAAATCTACCAAAGCATCAAAACTTTGCCTTGTTCGACAAACACTTCAGATCAATCACTTCAGCTGGTCTATAAACTTAACTGCATGGGAGAATGACTGCTAATTTGTCCATAACAATGATACATAAAACTAGATTACCTTTAATATGAGGCCGGATCTTACGATATCTCAACTCAACGACAAGGCTACCACTCTGATCTGACACTTGCATCATCACAAACATATTCAAACATTTAGGCCGGAACAAAAATCTCCCTATTTAAGTGCTTACTAAAAGGTGAAAAGGTAGAATAGTTACCTCCTGGAATAGGTGAATGGCAACGCAGACAAGCAATGTTCTCCACTGGAATCAACGAGCAAGCACAATGCTTCCAAGTTGCCTTCCTCAAAGACAAATAAATTCAACAATATTGCCTTCTTCAAAGGCACCCACATTTTCTTTAATCTCGAGGAATTTAGTGAACAATCAATTCAAGAATTATGCATGAACTAGCAAGCTTAAATGGGAAGCTGTTTTGAGCTTATCAAACAAAAAAAAAAGGGATTTGGACTTTGGCATAGGTAGGGGGGCTAGTAGGAGCTCCAGCCACCCCAAGCCAAACTAATGAAATTTTTTATTCTAGCTGGGTACATTTTGCCTACACCACTGTGTCAGATGATGTTAGATGTATTTTGCAATTTACTAACAAAGCTCAAAGGATGCCGTTTAAAGCTCGTTCACATCCACATCGTCCTCTTAATCGGTGGATGGTGTCCACATCATTTTCTCAACCTACCCAAAAAGATTGGGGAAGTCTCAATAGCAAAAATTTCAAAATGCATGTTCTAGTTCGCTAAGATTTAAAAGTAATGTCAAAATTCAAAATAAGTATAATTTTGTGATTTATTTTGCAATGATTCCTACATTAAATAAGTCAATTCCGTCACCTAATTAGAGAAACCATGGCTACTTCCATAAACCATGACATGAACAATTTGAACCCCCTTTTTTATAAATAGAGAAACTAGAAGTAAACTCGTAGTAGAGCAGAAGTGAACTCAAATTTCTGAATTGTATTGCTCAGAAGGCGAAGTTCCAAGAGTGAACATTATATATGTTACGATCTATAGAAGATTCTAAACTCAACAATTTAACCTAGCACATGCTAATCGAGACTCAAATTATGCTACACTTACAGAAACTTCAGCCATAACCATAAGGTGTTAAAGATGATGTAAATATCTTTCGAGTAGGCTGCTTCTGTGACTCAATCGAGATGAAATGTTGATTTGTTCGCGACTCAGATTTACTTGTTCAAATCTGGAGCAGAAATCAAGTTAAACCGAATGAAATGAGCTTTAATCGACACTTACACCATACAGCAGACCAAGTTTTCTAGAGATTATCTCAACTGCAAGAAAGTACCTTGCCTCTGCTCCTGATCCCTAGGTGAGTTTGTCTCGGTCGCCTGCGTAGATATGTAGAGGTCTTACGGTATGACAGCCTAAGTATTTTTCTTCCCTCAATGGATTTTCCAAGGTTTATTCTTTCTTTCCACTCCAAAGAAGCTACCTTCTTAGATCTCCACTTGCGAAATCTTTCGCGATTCTTTATCCAATACATGTAATCTTTCCCTTGTTTGCATTGAATGAAATCCGCCAAATCATCCAAATCAGAGACATTTTCCCGTATCATGCATTTCAAGAAGATTTCCCCGCTGCACGTCTCCTCCGTTTCTTCTTCTACGCATGCAGCAGCTTCCATATGCGAAGCTGGTGAATACGAGCTTTCATTTTCATTATGTTTGTTCCCCACCACACTGCATTAGGTTTAAAAGTTTAAAGGTCAGACTCTTTAAAATGCTACCCAACTACTGAAGAGCACTTCTGCTGATCTATACACTTAACTGCATCAGAGAAGAATGGCTGCTAATTTTTTTCCAGAAAGTGACAATAATAATTAACAGTAGAAAGAAAATGTAAGTCTAGGTTACCTTGAATACAGAGACCGGATCTTATGAAATCTTGACGCAACCACCAGGCTGGAGCTCTGATCTGACACCATCTGCAACATTGCAATTGCAGCCAAGCATTAAGGCTGAAAAATGTTGTGTATAAGTGCTTACTCAGGTAAAAAGGGAGTTAATTACCTCCTTGAATTGGACAATTGGCAACTCAGACGAGCAATATTGTCCACCGGAATCAACGAGCGCTTGCAATGCATCCAAGTTGCCTTCCTCAAAGACAAATAGATTCAACAATGCGATATTTGTCAACAAGCAGGCCTTCACTAAGCAATCGAGCCCAGTAACAAAGCCAAGTGACATCAGCCCCGAGAAATGCAAGAACATCATTTTCGAATCCACGTGTCTCGTTGAATGGCTTGACATCAGAGAGTTTAAATCTTGTTGCAGTGGTAAACTAGTGTCCAAGTCTTTGAAACAAGCAACCATAGCCAAAACAAAATCGTATTCCTTGCATGACGAGATGTCTTTCAGGCTTCTTGGGTAGGACAAATCAGCACTATGTCGAACACAGCGAATAGCTTGTAGTAATGATATGCTCATTAGTTTCAATAAAGACATGAGCAGATATAGATGCTGCATAGCTGTCCCCTTGATTGGTCGTATTGACTTATTATTATCGATTTCGGAAACTCTTAGCAACAAGCTGCTTAAGACAGTTAAAATCTCCTCTTGGCACGATACAGTATAAGCGTTTAGGCAGTCCTTCACGAATCTCAAGGAAGTCCCTACCAGGTCAGATTTCATTCTAGAAATACTACAATCGGAGACCTCATTCGACAATCTGTCTAATCTGGAGACCAGATTATCAACCTTGCCTTTCGTCTCTGGTGATATGTAAAATTCAAAAGGAGGATACACAAAGTCTTGCGGCGAACTGTTTGCAAACAAGCCATCATCTGTTTGCAAATGAGACATGTGTTTTTTGTACAGAATCACGGACTTCTCAAAAGTTGATAGGAAGCAATTGGTAAGTTCACGATCTGGCTTCAAGTCCTCGATATTAACTGCTTCGGAAACTATTGAAATCAAATGAGCTTGTATATATTTCGGTGCAGAAGCCATGATGGGGTTGAGAAACAACGATACGGCTGCATTAATGCTCAACACTGGAGGTCTAAACGAATATTCAAGTTTGCTGTCATGCATGCAAAACAGTCGACTGAAGAATTCTCGAAAAGCTTGCTTATCAGAAAATGATTGGATAAAATGATTACAGAGTATTTCCATCAGAATCCCAGCATCATCCTGAGCTGTGTGAGAATTAAATAGCTTCTCATTAGTAGCAGCAATATGATTGATCATCTTAAAATATCCCATTACTTGCCGACTCGCTAACATCTCATCTACAAAGACCTGCCAACCAATGAATATTAGTTACTTTTGAAGTACCACACAATTCAACAAAAGATCCAAATTTAGGCACACACAAATAAACACATCAAAGCAAATTAAGAGATCAAGAAAGTAACTTCTCCATTGTCAGTAGCATATTTCCAAAGAGGCACCTAAATTAAAGGACAGAAAACATTAAAGTTCATTTAGAGCCCAAAAGTGAGGATTGGGACATGAATAGTTGTCAATGGCTAGAAAATGCATTATCTCAATAATATCAAGTATTTCGCACTAATCAAATTTTAGATTCTGAAAACATTATTTAAAGATGCTCATGGAGATTTTCTTGATCCATGTCACAAGCGAACAACAAATGAGCAACCTAGGAAAGGGTGTTTTTGTGCCAGCATAAGTTTTCCTCTCCATTCAAGCGAAAAAATAGCATCTACTTGACCAATGTTCTAGATTTTGAAGAGTACCGGAAATAAGGTAAGCACAAGTAACCCAATCAAATGTCTCCCAACAAGTGCAAAAATCTATAAGTATGCATCAAATAAATGCATTTGCACACTTCAGTGCTATTAAAAAATCAAGGAGAAATTTTCAACAACTCTAAACTGAAAAATGGACAAAGCATAAGTGTGAATTACCTCAAGCATTGTGCACTTGAGAAACAGTAGAGGATTACAAGGCTCCAAAAATTCTATAGAAGCACTGAATCCTTCTACAGAGGATGTAGAGCAACCATTATCTTGAGGAACACATTCGTGAAAAACTGAATCTTCAAACACAAAAGATTTTTTTCCTGTCTTCTTCTTCAAGTTGGGCAAGACCGACTTTTTCAAGATCTTCAAGAGAATCGGCCCTATTTCAAATATATGATTTTGTTGCGCTGCCAGGAGCAAAGGCAGGAGTAGAATACAACATCTTAATAGCAAATCCAGAACTTCCACATCATCAAATAAACCCAAACTGGAGCTACTCTCTCCAAGATCCTCAACGGCTGATAACTCTGAGAATAATTTTTCAAACCTCTCCTCTAGTTTCGGGAAGACCACTTTCGAGAGTTTGCAGATATCTCCAGTAGTCACTTTGATACCCTCTTTTGAAGACAGCTTAACAAGAATACTGTGCAAATTCTTCAGTGCCGGTTGGTTAACTCCCTGCAACAGACACAGTAGGGAAACCATAAAGCAAAAAAGCTTGGCCTAATCATGCACCTCAACTAACATAGAAACATACATATATAAGTATATAAAAATTGCAGAAACCACTCTTAATACTGCTTCATTTCCTATTTAATATTACTACTAACAGCGTGGCTTTAAAATGACATCAGCATAACCAAATGTAAAGAGTACTTATGCTATAAAATAGGAAATTACACCAAGCCAGTACTAGCTCACCAATAACCTGACAAAAGCAGAAGAAGAAAATTTCCATCTCCTTCAAAAGTAGAATTAAGCACGAGCAGATACAGTTCACACACAAATGTACTTCACTGACAAGAATTTGAAAACATACGCACACAACTAGAGAGAGAGAGGGAACCTCAGGGGATTCGAAGTTAGGAAAAGGGGTGTCGAGTGCCCTTTCCTTTTGTCGACGCTTCTTCGAAGAATCCATCACTAATTAGCACAACACAATTTCCACACAGGAGAATGCTTCACAAGTTCCGGCTAAGCATGGAAACGGGCCGGGCCCTGCCAATTACAGCCCGTTAACATTCGCTGCCTAATCTTTGGAATCAAACTTATAAAGAAGTTGAGGTACTGTTATTGCGAAGGAGAAGAAAATCAAGGAAAGATTTTGATGGAGTTTGCTTTCTCTGTGCAAGTTTTTGCTGCAGCTACCAACTGTAGCAAACATAAACTGGTGAGCAATAATTATTTTATTTTTTTTTAAAAAAAACATAAATAATTTTCAAAAAGTTAAAAGGAAAAACTAAATTGAAAAATCTGACCTAATAACGATTCAGATGGGCTTTCTCATTAACTTAGGCTCGATCTCGATTTTAGCTTTGCTAGTCAGGCTTAGGTTTGATTCTAAAAATAAAAATTAAATTCGAGTTTGATTTATTTACTATTCAATTTAATAATATATTCGAATTTGGGTTGAACTTTCGAGTTCGAACATGTTAAAAAGTTTTTATGCTAAATTCACAAATCATTTAAAGTTCGACTCGTTTAAGTTTTGTGAATAACTCAATAGCTAAGTGTTGAACTAATCGAAACTCAACCCATTACAATTATATTCACGAACATTTTGAAATGAATACATTTAGGTTTGGGTTTAGCGCGAAAATAATAGAGCTTGAGTTCGGTTCCCTTACTAAATTAATGAATATCGAACGAACTTTTATCGAACTGAATTTCAATTAACTAATTCGGTTCGCCGACTGTAACGTCTTGGGCTCATGAGATGGGAACCCATTACTCTACAACGATACAATGGATCTACTAGCAACTATTTGATGTTCGTCATCGTTTTATTAAAATAGTTAATCATGTTGTTAGGGAGTTCATTGAACCCATATTTATATTGTATTGAATTATTTACTTATTCGATATGATATGTCACAATATTCACTCGTCAAATACACGAGGTCATTGTCTACATTCTCATGCAGGACCGTCTTCAGGGCCTATGAAGCTCACCGAAGTCGGCTCTGATAGCATTTGTAACACTTCAGGCATACGGGATTATATGTCACAATCTTCACTCGTCAAATACACGAGGTCCTTGTCTAGATTCTGATGCAGGACCGCCTCCAACGCCTATGAAGCTCACCAAAGTTGACTCTAATACTATTTGTAACACTTCAGGCATACGGGATGGAGCATGTTACGCTATAGTGGCACAATAGATCCACGAGCAACTACTTGGTATTCGTCATCACTTTACCAAAATAGTTGATCTCGGTTCGGATACCATATGTAACACTCCGGGCCTTCGGGATGGGAGATCGTTACGCTACAGCAACACAATAGATCCACAAACAATTACTTGGTATTCGTCATCGCTTTACCAAAATAGTTAATCATATTGCTAGAGTAGTCATTAAGCCCATATTTATAGAGTATTCGCATCATTACTGTGAGCGTCTATTCCCTATTGTGTTATATTCTTCACGTGGAACAGTTTGTGCAACATGTGTGGAGAAAATACACAAAGTAAAACACACAATAGTTGGTAACCAAGTTCGGTGATCACACACACCTACGTATGTGGGCCATGCCCAGAGAGCAATCCACTAATATAGTGCTCGAGTTACAAAGACAATTACTCCTTATGAACTCTCTTCATTCTTCAACTCCCTCCTATAGCGAGTCGAAACTATTATCTCCCTAGAATAGCCAAACCTAGTACCCACAAGTCCCTATATTTACCCTTGAGTTTATAGTTCCATCACCCTAACTCTAAAACACTTGATATGAATGGAGTTAATCTTCCACATACTATCGTATATGTAGAATAACCATATAAATTTATAAACTCATAGACTCACAAATCGGACCACTCTAAGGATATGAATATACGATGTGGCCACCTTCCAAGATCGTCAATATACTCACATATATAGGATTTAGTCGAACCCTATTTTTTGTACCTGCCTCTCAATAGAATATGACTCCATGTATATCTTTAAAATATTAGGTATATCTTTAAAGATATTTTACTTTTATGGATATGATTATTGATTGGAAGCAAATCTGCAATATATAATCCAAATGCATCGAAAGCGGGTTTCCTAATCTCCATCGTGACATATATATAAGGAAACTATTATACATGTAATTACGCCAGCTATCAAACTGCTGGCAGACAAATATAGTTCCAAGATGGAACAACTCATGAAACCAATTACGCAGCGAATACTAAAGAGAATTTTCATATCTTAATTAACATAAATTAAACAATAATAATTAT
This sequence comes from Leonotis leonurus, assembly GCA_026898415.1. Taxonomy (NCBI): domain Eukaryota; kingdom Viridiplantae; phylum Streptophyta; class Magnoliopsida; order Lamiales; family Lamiaceae; genus Leonotis; species Leonotis leonurus. Next base: position 1,036,319 of record JAPKLX010000074.1, on the reverse strand, counting down.
AATATAATCTATACAATAACAATTACCTTAACTAAAATAATCATTATAATCAAATATCCAACATATCAATTATTTAACTATTCTTATCTCACGGCTGAAAATCTAATTGGACTCATCGAAGATTTCAACAATTATTAGTTTTAATTCATGTAATTAAATTTATATTTTTCAATCTATTGTTAATATATTTTGATCAAAATTATTGATATTTTTATCAAATCAGCTTAATAATAATAAGACAAATAAAATACTTTGTACTATTTAACAATAACAACTTCAAATGTATATCTAAATTGTGATGCTACTAGTTAGCATATGGTATTTGGATACTCTGGACCGAACCGATCAATCCTTTTCGATACACTTGGCCCGATGGCCCGGCCCGAAACAAAATGTATAAGTGAGAAGGAGAACTGCCAATTCAAAAGGCCAAAATTACAGTTATTTTCAAATGATATATTAGACAAGTCAAATTTCTAAAAGAAAATTAAGTGACAACCACCAAACTCAATATTTTCAAGAAAGATTTGAAAAGCATTACCAAATTAGTCAAAAAAAAAACAGCATAATGACTAGTGTGATCCACACATGACTTTTACATTGACTAATAAGCACTAATAAATCTATTAAGAACGGAAAGACTATTATTGATAGTCACACAAAAGGTAAATATAACAGATAGTGTTGAATCAAAACCGTTGATATCGAATTGAATCATACCATAATCGGTTCTAGAAATTATTATTATAATTGTATCCGACTGATGGATTTCAAATTGCATTATCGATTACGGTTCTAAAAATTTAGATTTTTGGTCAGAAACTGTAATCGATGATTAAGAACCGTAACATTAATTTTTTTTTTTACATAATTTAAACTATTTTTTATATTATAAAGAGTCATTTTTAAGTGTAATCCATAGGAATACATTGAACATATGAATTAATGAAAGAAAACAAAAATTAAACTTTGAATTATGAAGTTGCAAATGAAACTTTGTAGTTTCATAAGGTGATAAAATAATATATTGTGATTGGAATAATTTTAAATTAACAAATGAAGGTATAATGAAAATTTTAAAAGTTAAATGAGCAATATTTTAAAATTTTCAAATATGTTACTTGTTGATTTTTTTGGATGGTTGAAACTATGATCGACAGTTTGAAATCATCTTACAAGTTTGGTTTCAAACCGTATACCATCGTGATAAGGATTTAATTCTAATTTTGAGTTTTCAAAACCCTAAACTCATAATTCGATTACTATTCGATTCTAAAATGTAACTATGAACCCTCTAAAATAAGGTATCTAAAATAAGGTAACTAAATATCATTATTACCTCTTAAATATCATTTATTGATCAACAACTATTACAGTCCTTTCTCATTCATTCTTAATAATTAATATAACCTAAATTTTAATAGATCTAATCCTAAAAGGTACTTTTTTAATAAAGTTGAGTTAATTGATTTAAAGCGTACAAAACTTACTCCTTTCAAGTAATATATCTTCACAAAATTAACTTCTTATTTAAAACACACTATATAATTCCAATGAAATCATTTCCTTCGAACACATTTATTTTAAATTTACATATAGTAATTTATAATACGATGTTATTTCTCGAATTGAAATTTGTGTATAAATAAAAAAACTAAAATTAATTTATGCATGAGATAAAGTTCAAATATTTTAAATGAATTTTAACATTTAAATAATAAAATTTAGATCAAATCATAGTTATAACTTTTAATCCTCAACGAATTAGATCATCTAGCTTTTAAATTTATTTCGATCAATATTTCAATTTTTTTATATGATCATAGTGCTAAAATTTATTGAAGAAGTATAAAAGATGCAATTTTTATTATAATTAAGCAAAAATATTGAGAGCTAAAACGACGTCTTTTTAGAATTACTTACGTTCTTTCTTCAATTAAATCGTAGTTTGCTGTTATTCTCATCTGTTTTGACTGAAATATACTATCGAAAACTGAATATGCGAAATATTGAAATTTGATAGAAATTTAATATGAACTACTATATTTTATTAATTTTTTTTTTCAATTTTACAATAAATATAAAAAATAATTGTTAAAAATATTAATATATGTCTAGAAGTAAAAAGATATTTCTTAATTGAAAATATATTCAATTAATTATCGTAGTTATTAGATAAGAAATTACAAAAAACACTATCTCATAACTAATTTTATTATTAGAAAATTGGGCATATCGATTATCGATTAGATAGAATGATCGATTCGAATTTTGAAATGTAAAATCTTGCGTATGCTTTAAAGCAATGAAATAATCAATCTTTAAAGAAATTAACAAATATTTACTGTTAGCAATTACTACTGAGTGCAGTTGATAGGAAAAAACCGTTCTTGAATTGTAATGTAAAACTCTTGGCATTGGCAACAGCTTTTAACTTCCCCACTATCCCATTCCCACCTCCATTAATGCGCCCCTTTCGATTTGGCCCGTGTTTGTCGCCACACACTATTCAAAGTTTTTCAATTCCATTCTCCACTCACTGCCGCACCATAGGTTAGCTAGCAGCAATAGTTGAGATTTCTTAGTAAAACCCATTAATTACACATCTCCATTGATGCCAAAGATCTGAGCTTTTGCAGCTCGATGTCCCAGCGCCAAAAGTGGGATCAAGAAAACAAAAGCAGAGCAAGAAAACCCATCTTTCCTTTTCCCCTTGAGGCGGAATTGAAGTGAAGAAGGGGATTCAAGAATTATGCATGGGCTCAGCCGCCTGAGCAACGGCGCGAGCTCCTCGTCTCCGCCGTCGTCGCCGCGCCTCCGTGGCGGCCGCGGGAAGAGCCCCAGCTCCGCCCCCGCCGCCTTCGCTGGCTACGGCGTCGCGGCGAGCTTCCGCGGAGGAGGGAGGGAGGCGGTGAAGGGGGCGGTGGAGAGGTTTATGTGCTTGCTGATTGCAGGAATGTATAGGAGGAGAGGGATGCTTATGTTTGCTCCTCTGCTCTACATCTCTGGGATTCTTATGTATATGGGGACAATGGGGTTTACTGCTGTGGATAAGAGTGGCGGTGCGGTTGCTGATGCAGTGGGGCCGGGCTCCGTTTACCGGAGCCCGCAAGTGTTCGAGAAGCTCTGGCCTTTCATGGAGGCTGAAAGCAACCGGAGCTCTAATATGGTGATTTGATGTTCTAATTCTGATCTTGTTTGTGGTGTCACTGTTGCACTATTAGCACTCTTTTGAAGAGCATTTGATTGGGATTTACTTGTTTTAGGCCAATGATACGATGGTTTCTTTTATTTGTTCTAATCGTGGGAGTTTCTGATCTTGTTTGTGGAGTACTTTTGTGAGTTTTTATTCCGATTTGCTAGTTTTATTGATATATATATGAAGCGCATTGGGTTGATTTCTCTCACAGAAGTAGACTTTTGAAGGAAGATGTGATGGTTTCTTGGTCGGAATTTACATTCTGTACACTCTTGCTTGCTATTCTATCGTCTATGTTATTTCTTGATATAGATGCATTTTATGGAGTATGCGTGTAGAACTGGGTTTTATAGAATGAATAAGTTTAATCACCACATTCAGATACTAGTTCATGTAGTTTGAGATTATTGGCATTAGAAGTGGAGCAATAGTATATGAGCATGGTTATGTTAGTTCACAATTTTACTTCACGATTCGGAGAATTTGTTCTTCCTCTAGAGTTTAGGACATATATTAGATGAAATCTTCATTTAAAATATATAATTGTATATGCATCAAAATTTTCTATCATTATTGTTTGGAGGTTCATGTTGCCTCAGAATTGAAGGGTGCAAACAAACATTGTTTATGGCTATAGTAATTTCCTGGCTTGATATTATATGCAGTTATTGAATGTGTGGAATCCGAAGTTGTGTCAGGGTTGGAAGCCTTGTATTAAGCAGACTGTTTCTCAATCAGGTGTGTGATGCGAATATCCGTCAATGCCATTCGTTTCATGTTTCTTTTAATTTCTTATTCAAGTATAGTGTACCAATTGTGTAATAAAAGACACTGTTTTATATGCTTGTAAAACCACATCTTGTTTTCTGGCTAATGTATAGTATTTGTGCTTTTGGTAATTGGTTATTCTACTAACGTCATATTCTTTGATGATCATGCATTAAGGCTTCTCGGAGTTACCACGATCAAATGGTTTCCTAATTATTGAAGCAAACGGGGGTCTTAACCAACAAAGATTATCGGTATGCAAGCTTGAATATCTGTGGTCCATATCGAATCATTTTCATTCATAACTCGTTTGTGGCAGCTTAGTATGGTCAGAAATTTTCGTATTGTTAAATCATCTATCTTGCAAAAACAGTCACATGTTTGTATGTTGTATTACTATCAGAAATTTGGCATGATTTCTCATTTTCTTCTCAACAGATATGTGATGCAGTGGCGGTGGCCGGTTTGCTGAATGCCACACTTGTCATTCCCATATTTCATTTAAATAGCGTTTGGCGAGATTCCAGGTGAGGGCGAAAATTGTAGATTGAATAATTTGGTGCTTTCCTGAGCTATTTTCTTTCCTCCTTTTCCTATTCATCTTCGCTTAGTTATTATACACCAAGCCATATATTGTGGCTAGACCATGTTATACATGTTTGCTGAACTATTATCAATTTTGTACTCAAACAAAATCCTGAACGGTCCTTGATACAAAAGAAATAGTTCCGACATAACTAAACATGAGACTATAGAAACGGGTTCAAAAAAGAGGATTTGATTGAGTATCGAGGAGGTAAGGAATTTAGGCCAAAATGCCAAATGAAAGTTGATTGTTTTTTGGTTCATTCCCGAGGAGGCGCATATATTATTATCTGGGTCTTCTTCCTTAATGATACGGAAAAATAGTATCATTGGGGTGGACACGCGAATTATTATTTTATGCTCGTATATTTATTTAGATATTTTTATGTTCTGCAGCAAATTTGGTGATATTTTTGACGAGGACTTCTTCATATATGCGCTCAGAAATCACGTTAACGTTATTAGAGAGCTTCCGGAAGATGTACTCCAGCAATTCGATAACAACATTAGCAATATCGTAAATTTGAGAGTAAAAGCATGGTCCAGCCCTAAATACTATCTCGACAAGGTTCTACCGAAGCTGGTGGAGTTGAAGTACAAATCTCTTCCTTCTTCCTATTTTTTTGCCCCGGCTGTTGAAATACTATAACGCATCAAAATGTAGTTGAAATGTGAATAGTCGTTTTCTTTCTAGTCATATTATGATGTCTTATAGATATTTTCGAACCATGCAACAATAAGCGGATATGTATAATTTCTGCTTCGTGCATGAGCATGAATCTTGAAATTCTTAAATATAAGATTTGATGTTTTTCATTGGTTGATATGATAATCAATAATGTATGTGAGGGATATTTCTTTCGATTTGAAATTATTTCATATGCATTCTTACTTATTGAACGTGTTCCGATGATTGTGGGGCAGGGCTGTCCGAGTTGCGCCTTTCTCTAACAGATTGGCTCATGCAGTTCCTCCATATATCCAAGGGCTTCGCTGCCTTTGCAATTTCGAGGCACTCCGATTTTCAGGACCCATAAGGATGCTAGCTGCTAAGATGGTCGATCGAATGGTGAAAACTAGTTCCAAAAGTGGAGGGAGATACGTGTCAGTCCATCTGCGATTTGAGGAGGTATTCTTTTTAATTCTCGATGTGCTCGCCCTACTAGTTTCCATGTAGCGACTTATTTTACTACGAGAGCCTTTGATCTTGTAATGAAGGATATGGTTGCTTTCTCGTGCTGCACATACGATGGAGGTGAAGAAGAAAAGCATGACATGGATGTTGTTCGAGAGAGGAGTTGGAGAGGAAAGTTTCGAAGGAGAGGCAGAGTAATACGTCCGGGTGCCAATCGCGTCGATGGGAAGTGTCCTTTAACGCCGTTGGAGGTATTATAGAGAATCGTAAAAATACAAAAAAAATTATTCATGTTCAGAATCGTGCTTTCATTTGTGGAGATTTGTTCAATCTACGTGCTAATCACACGCAAAATAACACGACATTCACTCGGATTTGTGATTTTCACACTGACTTTTGAAAAGCTACAATTAAAACATCCCCACCTTTTTCCAACAAAATTGTTCGACATGTACAGTAAAATGCTGCTTCACCTTTGTTGTAATTGTGTAAAATAAAAAGTGGTGTTATAACTGCAACGTTTTAAAGTCTCGTGAAAATCAAATTTCAGGTTAAAGTTGCGTTAATTCCTGCATTTTACCCTTCGTTTACGACATAAGTTCTATGTTTTTCAAGATTCTTTCCCCCACTTTGAACACTTACCTCGTTTCGACCATGTGACAGCTTCACACTCTTGCTTATCCAGTTACTTTCTTGATTCGGCCTTGCGTTTCATTCTAACACAATTCTAGTTATTCTTCTGCAGGTGGGAATGATGCTTAGAGGCATGGGATTCGATAACACAACCTCTCTATTCGTTGCTGCGGGAAAAATATACAAAGTGGAGAAGCACATGGCTCCTCTTAAACAAATGTTTCCCGGTTTAGAAACGAAAGACACGCTGGCTTCCCCTGAAGAACTTGCTCCTTTTGTGGTATACTTCTAAACTCTACACGCGGATAAAGAGATTCCATTTTAAAGATTTTGAAGCTCTATTGAATTATCATTCTATTTAATATTTAGGGTCATTCGTCGAGGTTGGCAGCTCTCGACTACACAGTTTGCCTCCACAGCGAAGTCTTTGTCACGACTCAAGGCGGTAATTTCCCCCATTTCTTGGTTGGCCACAGACGATACTTCTATGAAGGGCACGCGAAAACAATAAAACCGGATAAGAGGAAGTTGGCTCAATTGTTTGATAGTCCCAAAATCAGGTATTCTTACGTAACTTTGCACGAGTCTCTTGCACTTTGCTGAATAAGTATTTTGCCCGATGAGACGGTAAAGTCCATGCTACCCTTAACGTAAATTCTTGGTGGTTTACGGGTAAAAACGTGCTTAGGGAAGATCGAATTCGTGAAATATGCCTAGAAAATTACAATAATAGTGCTGCCTACGTGTTCTTTTCTAAATTTTAGTGCTATTTATGAACCCGGACCCTCTACTGCATCTACGGACTATTGCTCAAAACGATCAATAGTAGATGTAATAGGAGATGCATAAGTCATATAACTTACAACCTAGGCTAACATCAAGTTCTACCTAGTCGAGACTTGGTTAAATATCGGTTTTAATTTCTTGATTTCTCAACCATCTAAATGAATATATGCTAATTCTCTATCTTGTGTATGGCACCATATGTCGATCACTTATGGTCTTTGTCTATGCAGATGGCAAGATTTCAGACACCAATTACACGACATGCTTCGCCATAATGATGTGAAGGGGAGTGAGGTGAGGAAGCCGAGTGGCTCTCTCTACATGCACCCGATGCCCGATTGCATGTGTCGGAAATCAGAGCCTAAAGGCGAATACAGCAACACGACGAGGTCTGCTTAGTCGAGCACACACACAGGGTTATTACGAAAATTCCACGTAAATTGTATCATTTCATCATAGGATTTTAGTTAAATATCTGGTATAGTTGTAACATTTCATATAGAGCATTCATCACTAATATCTATATATATACACATATCAATTCTTTCTTTAAACGGCTTATTGTGCGATTCAAATGTGTTGTTTGTGGTGTTGTCGATTGAGTCGAATGCTGTATGATTCATCAAGTTTGTAGTAGAGCAAGTTGTGTAAGTTATTTTTTGTAGATGGATGTTGTCAATTGTAAATGGCTCCCAATCTTTGAGTGAATTTCTCTTTAGCAACGGGAAATGCTCGTTTTGTCGATGCTATACTGAATGAAATACGTTGTTCCACCTAAGCCGATATTATGATGCTCTCTTTCATATCATTATGATAGAATTGTCCAAATCGGCTTGGCCTGATCTAAGATCGGATCAAGTTGTGTCATGATTAGGGCTAAATGAACATAGTTATTCGAGATTTGACTTGAAAAAGTTCGTTAAGAGCTTTTATCAAGCCAAGCTCGAGTTAGGCAATGCTTGGCTGAGTTCGAAAACATGTTCTAGTTCAATTGTTCACAAGTATGTTACTCGACCTATTTGCGAACCTTCAATTGAGCTAACACACGAGTCTCAAGTTAAAATACATAATTTGCTAAAATAAAAAATTTATGAGTTTGAATTCGAGGCTGAGTTGAGCCCATGTTCGAGCTAAACAAATTGTTGATATGAATATAAAAGTAAAATTATGAATATAATATAAGTATGATTTGCATGTCTATGTGTAGAGGTGTTCAAAAGAATCGCAATCACTTGAATCGTACTGTAATTAATGATTTCGAGAATCGTAATCGTCCCCAAAGATTCGGTTCTAAATATTTGGAAACCGTCGGTCTCTCAACATTTATTTTAATAGCTTATTTCTACCCATAATTCAATTTTATATCATGTATTATAATCATCGTTTATAACTCGCAAGCTTATATTTTAACTTGTAAATTTATGTAAAATTACACATTTTTAAAGCAGTTCCAAAAGAAGCAGTCGGTTCGGAACCGGAACCGGCGGTTCAAAATCAGAACTGCATCGAATAGTTTCGGTTCTAAACCGTAAACTATGATAATCACAATTCTATTACAATTTCAAAATAATGAAATTATGAACCGACGATTAAGTTATAATTCGAACTATAATCATAACCGTAAACTCCTCTCTATGTATGTGTATGCAACATCTAGTCTATCTAGAACTAGTGGTAAATTTTCTTTTAATTGGAGTTTGGTATGCATGCAAGTTGCATTATGATAAGGGACATGAACTTTTTCCCAAGAATAAAGTGTGCTTCTCATTTTCTTGGAAAGATGCTTATTTATCAAAATCCAGAGGCACTCAAATGGAAATCAAACCAAACTGGATACCCAAACTAGCAATAATACCCCCACCACCACCCCATCCCTACCCACCATTGGCCACCCTATTAATTGTAGCAGATGAAGAAAACCCATGTGGGGTATCTATCTTTAATGCTAATTAACTTCATAATCACTTTTTCCTAAATTAGATTAAATTTTATTTAAATTAAAAAATCACATCATGAAAAACTCGAATCCAAGATCTATTACCTCATACATTAGACTAACACACACATAACTTCATAACCACTTTATGATGTGAAACTGTCCAATAACACACTCACACTTCTTGATACATAGATATAGATAGGTTATATAGGGTGTTGCATTCCCCTTTATTGCAAGTATTGCAAGGGGTGTGTACTATTTTATATTATGAATATGTGATATATATAGTATAACGATACAACATGCTATTTATATGTTTGAATTAATATTTTAATTATTATATTTGATAAATAACAATCATGTTTATCAGATTAGGGCGTCACTATGCTAATACGATATCACAATATTTTATGTATTGTTATTTTCGTCTCACTAAAAGTTGTTGTATTTCTTTATTTATAATTGGTTATTTCTCAAAGAAGAAAAAATGTTGTCTTTAATAATAATAGTCAACCACTTTTTCAAGTATAAAACTTTATTATTTTTAATCTACGTGCATATTCCATTGTGACCACTTTCAGTGGAATGAAGAAAGTATGTGATATATTTGTTAATTATAATTTATGTTATAAAGTTATCGGCCTTAAAAAATACATTATGAGGTATACACTGCACCACAAATTTGTTACCCATTTTGTCATTTTAATCCGTCTACAAATTTGTTACCCGAGTAATTTTTTCCTTTCTTGATAAATGATCATGGTTACTTTATACACACAATTTAATTAAATACAATAAATCACGTGAGACCAAATTCAACTCAGTACACAATAAACCTTAAATCAAACTATTTTTTTAAAACGCATGTCGGATCAAAATAAGTAACAAATTCACGAACATACTAGCAAGTACTTAACATCCATACTACCTATATATATAGTTCTCTTTTTATCTATTGTGGACCTGTTTGGTTTGATAGATTATATAGTATCAAGACTTCATCTTAGATTCCAATCTAAGATAAAATTTATCTTTGGGGGAAGACTAAGACACAAAATACTACTACTATCTATCCTAGATAGCTTATCTTTAATTTTATCTTGTAAACCAAACAAAAAATAATTATTGTACATGATCTAATATTATAAACCGAAGAGAGGGCCCACACCACATCACCATTGCCAACTGATCTGTTAAAGTGTACCTACTTACCAAATCCAACCCCATCCATTAACTACTTGTCTTTCTCACCAACTTGGTCAAATCCATCTCTCTCTTACAACTTACAACCCCTTTATTACAATACCACACACACATCACACATATATAAAGATAGATCAAACTCACCTCTTTCAATACATGACCATTACCTTTCCCTTTCTCTCCTTTCTACCCAACTCATCACATCACAAATCATCATCAACAAATTTAGTCCTATAAACCACATCCCCTTCAAGAATTCAGACCATATAAAAAAAGATTTAGTTTTGCTTTGCTGTTGTTGCTGCTGCAAGAAATGGGGAGATCCCCTTGCTGTGAAAAAGCACACACAAACAAGGGTGCTTGGACTAAAGAAGAAGACCAGCGCCTGATCAGCTACATCCGCGCTCACGGTGAGGGCTGCTGGCGTTCCCTTCCTAAAGCTGCTGGTACAACCCTCCTCATGCATGCCATCAATTCTTGATTTTTCAGTACAAGATGATGTTTTTTTTAAGGTTTTTGTTTTGTTTGTTTTCTGGTAGGGTTGTTGAGATGTGGCAAGAGCTGCAGATTGAGGTGGATTAACTATCTGAGGCCTGATCTCAAGAGAGGGAATTTCACTGAACATGAAGATGACATCATCATCAAATTGCACAGTTTGCTTGGAAATAAGTATGCCTCTCTCTCTCCATCTATAATTCAAGTTTTTCTTTTTTTGAGGAAAATGGTTTTCTTGATTTTTGATGACGAAGAAAACAAAGCAAATGGATATTTTCTCTCATTTTTATATCCCACAATTTATTTTCAAATTCTAAAATTCTCGTTTCATGAACGAATTTGTTACTCATTTTACCATTTTGATCGATCTGTCCATAAATTTGTTACTAGAAATGATCAAATTGAGTAACAAAATTTATTTATTTCTTTAATTTTATATGATTTAATTTAATTTTGTGTTTGTTATTATAATTTCATCTCACTCAAATAAAATATATAATTATTTTTTAATATCTAATAAATTAAAAAATAGAATGTATAAATTTTAAAATAAATATTAATTAAAATAATTAATCTATTTATGAAATATAGAGTATGAGACACTTCTCATATAGTCTAAAAGCATACAAAAAGGGGAAAAGGAGAGTAAACATTCAATATTTGGTTTGATAAATTTATTTCCTACACCACCACACAATATATGTATCCTTTTATTATATAGTTAACTAATTTAAAATACACTAATTTTTATCTTGGTTTTACTTTTCTTTTAAAATTTGTCTCTAAATAGTGAATACATAATTTTCACATTTGTTTTGAATTTTCAACAAATTTTAATTCATTCAAAAGTCATGTTCTCCCGACCATAACGTTTTCTTTGATATAAGTATTGATTGACGTCGTTTCTTTCTTGATTAAATATGATACGTCTTAGTTTTAATGTCACATCATTTAATATTTAATATGTTTGTCTACCCATATATGATTTTCATTTTCTCAAATTAGAAAATCGTGCACATAAAGGTGTTCATAATTCCAGTTTAAACCATAATTGGATTGTCGATTTTATTATTTCAAAATTGTAATAAAATTGTGGGGTTTTAACGAATCACGGTTTAAAATTGAAACCATCTAAGACGTTCTAATTTTGAACTAACGGTTCTGGTTCCGAATTGCGAGTTCTAAAAATATGTATTTTTATATGAATTTAAAAGTTAAAATATAATTTCTTGAGTTACAAATAATGATTCTATAGAATATAAAAGAAAAAAATTGAATTAAGATAGAAAAACCTATTAAAATAAATGTTGAGAAACCAATGGTTCAAAACCGTTGGTTCAGGGTTCTGAACATTTAGAATAGAAAAGGTTCGAAAGAACCGTCGAGAATAATTACCGTTAAGATATGATCCGATTCCGGCAATTATATTTTTATTTTTAAATTGGATATATTTTCATTTTTTATTTTTAGATATATATTTCTATATTTTAATTATTAAAATGAATATGAATTAACTTTTATCTTAATTAAAATATAAATCCAATATATTTTAAATTAATTGATAAAGACTTTTAATTAAAGTGAAAAAAGTTTGAATTTTGAATTTAATTTATATATATATATATATGTGCAGATGGTCTTTAATTGCTGGAAGATTACCGGGAAGAACAGATAACGAGATCAAGAATTATTGGAACACGCACATTAAACGGAAGCTTCTCAGCCGCGGCATGGACCCACAAACCCACCGCCCGCTCAATCCCGCCTCCGCCGCCGCCAGCATTGACTTCAAAAGCTCAACGCCACCACCTACTAAAGCGAGCATTATGGTCTCCACCACTCCCACCACAAATGACAACTCATCATTACTTGACAACACCAAGTGCAGCAGCACCACCACCACAGAGGAGTCCCAACCGCCGCCTCCTCCGCCGCCGGAGGCGGAAGAGGATGATGCTGCGGCGGCGCTAGACCTGAACTTGTGCATAGGAATCCCATCTCAACCAAAGTATAGAAAAAGTGAACCATGTGGGGAGTACTCAAAGTCTTGCTATGACTTCTTGAGGCCGGAGGAGGTGGCGCCGCCAGTTGCGGCGGCGGAGAAAGCTATGTGCTTGTGTTGGCAGCTGGGTTTTCAGAAGGGACAGTTGTGCATCAATTGCCAATCTTATAATGGATTATACAGATATTTTTGACAAATTATTAATCCTATATATATAATATAGGTTTTTAGATATAGTTAATATTTTTGATGTTTTTATGTACTATAGTATATGTATATTTTTAATTTATTTTCTTTTGGGGTTAAAATTGAGATGTAACCACTCATGATTCATGGACATCATAATATGATCATGAAAGGAATGAGATGATTAGTGATTACTAATTATGAAGCAAAATATTGTTTTGTTCTGCTAAAATAAAATGCTTATTTTTATAAATAAAAGATAAAGTAAAAAGATAAAATCTATCTACTTGCCTATAAGAAAACATTGTTTATTAAATAGTTTCAGTTACATAAGCATACGAATTTTTTTTTTTATTTTACTTTGAAATCAATATATATATATATATATATATATTATTTTCTTTTATTTGATAGTGTGAATAATATTTAGCGGTTAACATATCTAATAACTAATTAGTTTGTTTAATGTAACTTACTTTAGATCATGACTTTCAATAACTTTCTATTCATCTAATTTTTAATTAAATTATTTATTTCTTAATAAAAAAGTCACCACTTGGAATTGGCTAGCCAACTTTGGTCATGACTTTCTATAACCTTCTATATATTTCACTAATTTGTCATTTATGCGTGACATTCAATCCAAAGTCACCATTAGAAGTAGTCTTAGATTTCTTGTACTTACAAAAAAATTGTTCCAATAAATATGACACAATTTAAAAAATAAAATAAAAATTAACTCCTTTAGAAAGTGTAGACCCACCACTTTACCATTTTTATATTAATTTATACACTGTTCTTAATAATAATACCTAAAAAAATATGTCATATTTATGGGCACAAAATGATTATTAGTTTGCATGCCTCATTTTTTTACTATTCGCACATCTTATCTTTAAATATACCAACTAAATTTCAATAGGTTTTTAATTATATTTGATAATTAAATTATTTTATTAAAGTAATCATTATAATTTCATAATATTTTATAGAACTATAATATTTTTATTAATTATAAATTCATATAAAAAATACCATACAATGGGTGGAGTCCAACATATCCTTATTTTTTTAAATGATCAAATAAAGAGATGATAGAAAAATAATTAATAGTTTCTACTGACACACTCTCACTCTTTTGAAAAGAGTGAACAATAATTGAAATAAATAATCTTTTATATAGTGTCCTAGAATCTTCAAAATTAAAATTTCTTATTGTATCAAAATTGTATTCTTAAAATACATGTAGCCATCTCAATTATTGAGAGATTTCTATTTTTGAGCTAGATCTCATGAATTTATAATTATTTCTTCTTTTTTTTTTTTTTCATTTTCTTTACTTATACCAAACATATTTAATCCCATGTTATACTCATATGCACTTGTTCTTCATATTAAATTTTTATGAAACTAGAATAACATGTCAATAAAAAAGAGAAATTTTAAATAGAGGTCTTCACGGTTATGATTAGAGCCATAATTGAATCAATATTGGTTCACTTTTTATTATTATTTCAAAATCGCAATTTTACCATGATTGCTATAGTTCACGGTTCGGAACAAAAATCGTTCAAGGCGGTTACGGTTGGTTCATTTTGAACCACATATATTTTTACATTAATTTATAAGTTAAATTATAATTTTATAAATTTTACACAATGATGGTACATAATATAAGAGATAAAATTGAAGCAGGAGTAGAAAAAATCTATAAAAAATATGTTAAAAAATTGATGGTTCAAAATTGTCGCTATGAATTTTTGAAATCGGAAACTGAACCGTCCTACATGGTTACAATTGAAACTGAATCATCAGAGATGGTTCCGATTCTGAATCAATTACGATTCGATTCCATCAGTTATAATTAGAAGTTAGACTCGCTTGAATATTTTTTTTTTTGTAATATTCGAATTAATTAATTAAATGTGTAGTCAACTAAGATGTTAAAGTTTAAAGTAAGTTTGGTAGTAATAATTATAATTAATTGAGTAATGTAGTTAACACGTAAGAGGGAGTATTAATTATTTTTAAATAGTATGCAGTTCATCTAATCACATGGCTTATGTTTTAAATTATTAGAAGGTCGGTAGAATTTAAATTTTAAATTATGATTAATTAAGACCGGCATTAATTCCTTAATAAATGAAATTAGCTAGCAGGAGTGAATTATAATCTACTTATATTTAAATAAACAAAAGTCAATGAAGATAATTATATTTACAATCAAAACTAAATCGAGCTTTTGAGATTCTATGACGTAATTATATATGCTTAAAAAATTTAAATTTCCCACATATAATTTTAATTAATTATAAAACTGATGAATAATGTCTTGTTTACACGACAAATCTTTGAATAAATGAAAATTAAGTGATATGATGGGTAGAGCTATTAATTTTTGACACGACATGATAACCTGACACGAACACGTACGAAATTAATGGGTTAGTGTCAAGTCTTATCGAGTTAGGGTCGTTATCAGGTCGACTCGATAAGAACACGATATTATCGGGACCTTTTCAGATTGGGTTCAGGTTACCCGATAACAATAAGAATACTATATTAATAATTTAGCTTTTAAAGTAAATCTGATTTTTTTTTTCAAAATATTTTGCATTTTATTTAAATATAAAATAACTATATTTTATAAATTCAAAAATTATACATTATTATTATTATTATTATTATTATTATTATTATTATTATTATTATTATTTTTATTTTTATAATTTTATGTCGTTTTTTCATATAAATTTAGAATTTTATCGTGTCGATAATGAATCGTGTCGTGTTAACACAAAAATTATCGTGTTCGTGTCGTGTCCGGGTTTGAGCTTAACAGGTCGGGTTGCTATCAGGTTGACCCAATAGCAATCCGACCCGCCCGATTTGATAGCCCTAATGATGTGGTATGGGGTAAGATTTAGAAAATGATAGAGAGGAAGAATATGTGATCTGATATCGAATAAATAAAAAATGTCAATACAATATAAATATATACTTCAATGAACTTTTTAATAATTTGGTTAAAGTAAAGCGAATAGTTGCTAGTGGAATACAGTATAAACATGAGCTACAATGAACTATCTAGTATCTGGATTAGCTATTTTGGATAAAGAGTTGCTAGTGAATTAATTATGCTGTCGTAGCGTAATGAACTCCCATTCTGTGAACTCGGAATGTTATAGAATATCTTCTACATATGTACTTCTAAATATACATTTTTATATATATAGGTAAAATCACATAAAAGTTTTGGATCTTTTCTCTGCTCACAATGCATTCAACTATGTTTATTCACTCAATATATTAAGGGACAAAGGCTAATAATTATTTTTTGAGATAAGATAAGAAAAAAACAGCTATTTAGATATAAAAAGAAGTAATATCATTTTAATTAAAAAATATGATCAATTTATTCTTCCATCTTAATTTTAGTTTAATTTTGGCACGTAGTGTGTAAAATTTGATAACACACCAATTTCGTGAATTTAAATTCTTGGAACTTGTGTGTTGTAATGTGTTTAAATCTACTTTCTATTATTTATAATTAAAATATGTGTACTAATTGAAATTTGAGTCTTACTTAATTTGTTATTTTTAAATAAATTATGTATAGTGAGTGATGTGATCAATCAAATTAGGTAGCGTTTATTTATAGTGATAAACTAGATTAATAAAATATGTAATTGGATATTTGAAGGATAAAATTGTTAAAGTAGTTCAAAATTGATAAATTTATCATTTATATATACACTAATGTAAACATTAGATTAACTTGAATTATTTTTATTATTATCATGTAAAGTACAAGTCACCTTACTACAAATAAAAAAATTCAAATATTGAAAATATTCATGAATATATCAATATGATAAAACATTAAAGTAAAAATATTTGTGGAGTATATAAGTTTAAAAAATCAATATATATTCCAAACAAAAATTGAATGAAAATAAAACCATAGAACCTTGCTTATAAATAATACCCCTTAAAAAGGGGTGAGTGACATAAGAACAATGTTTGATTAATCGTGTTTTCTAACATTAGAATCGGAATATATTGACCTTCGAATTTATACCAAATTCAAATCTATTCTTCTTTTTTCAACAAAATCACACTTACATATACACACATATATGCTGACTGGTTCTGACCCACCAAAATCTGATCCAATCGAATTTCTTTCCCACTGATTGGCATTTGCCACAAGAAAAAAAAAGTTTATAATCTTGACTTTCATTTTGAAGCCTTCAAGAAATTGAAATGGTTAGGTACAAATATTTTTCAACCAAACATCAATCAAAATAAAAAATAATTAAAACAAACACAAAACATTCACACTTGACATGATAATAGAAATGCAGAATATATTCTGAGTCTAACTATTATTTTAGTGACACGAAATATTTGTGTCGAGCCTAAAAAGTTCGGATTTTTTTCGAAATGTAGTCGGGGTTGAATGGGTTAGGGCTCTATTCCCGGCTAGTAATTTTTCTCATATTTTGAGTTTTTACCTAATCTGTGTTCTTAAAATGTTCTTGTTCTTGCATTCATAATACTAATAAATATGTATATATAATAAAGAGAAAATTATTTTTTGTGATATCAAGCCTAATTTTTTCATTGGTCCGAATTATTTCAATTTTTAATATATGTTGATTTTTATATATTTTTAATGTGGTAATTTTTGGATTTTCATACGATCTTTTATTTTTCGATGATCTACTTTTATTTATACAAAATCATGTCTTTCAAGCGTTTTATCGAACACTTCTCATCAGCTAAAAATATGATTAAATATACCAATGATTTTATAGTCCATCGTTAGTCCATCATTATATAACTTTAACGATAAAATAGTTATAGGCATATAGAAAGAAGATCTAATGAGAAGTAAGAGTGAAAATATAGCTATTAGATGAATTTTCTTTTTATAAGAAAAAAAGTTCAGCAATCGAATAAGATCGAACAATTTATGTGCACCAAATAGTAGGTAGCTAATGTTTTTTTTCTTCCAAAAATGTCAAAAGAAAAAAAAAGAATAAAGAATTGAACTTTAATTAGGAAATTGTGCATTTGGAATCTAGTTCTTGTGCTTATGTTCCACACAAATGGAGCATATTCCTCCACCTAAAATAAACCTACTCTCACTCAAGATATCTATCTACACATTTGTAAGAGAGTGAAGGAATGTATGTATTCCTTTTTTTGATTTGATCTAAAAAATTTAATGGATTTTGACAAAATAAATAACGAACTTATATGATCTTTGCAATTTTTAATATGTTCTTAAAATTTTTGTAAATTAAATCACAAACTTTCAGTATTTTATGGTTAAAGACTTACTAACTTTTTCGAAGATAAAAAATGTGATGTCAATGTTACAAACACTTGGTGGTACGAACATCAAGTCTGATGCATATTAAGCCTACTTTTATTATATTTTGACGATCACGTCACATATTCGCAGATGAAAAAATTGGGAATTGCAAAAATGTGAAAGTTCGTGATTTAATTTGCAAGAAACTAAAATTAAGATTAAATTGAAAAGGTGATATAAGTTCGTGATTTATTTTGCAAAAATCCAAAATTTTAATACTAATATGTTTATAAAAGACTTGCAAACATTATATAATTAATATTCAAGATTTTACAATAGATGTATTGAAACATATAATATTACTTACTTTTATCGAATGCTATCAAACTCAAGGTCGATTTATTTGCAAAATTTGAAAGTTTGAACTTGGTTCGAGCTTTGTTAACAGGCTCCATAAATAAAAATCAAGTTTTGGTTTGAGTTCGTTAAATATATATGAATTGGTTTGTGTATAAAGTTTGCAAATTATTTGAAGTTTGACTCGTTTTTTAAGTTAGCAGAGACTCATTAATAAAGCTCGCAAACTATAACAGGTTCCATATGTTAAGATTAGATTCGAACATATTCGCTATATATTTGAGCTCAGTTCAAGGCTCGAGTTCTGCTTCATAAAATATTCAAGATCAATTACTGGCTTTGAGTTGGTTCGTTTATTGGACAAGCGAATATATCGAACGAGCTTTCATATAGTCGAGCTCTGAATAGTACACGAATAGTTTGATTCGCTTACACCTTTGCCTAGAAATAGATCTATGAATGAAACTAGAGTTATTGTTAGTAGCGAAAAAAGTCCTTCATTTTCATTGTATTGTAAGGTGGTGTTTACTTTGTATGATATGATTGATTAATAAAAATAATTTAAGTTAATCTAGTGTTTACTTTGGAGTATAAATGATAGATTACTCAATTCTGAACTAATTTAACTATCATATCCTTTAAATAATCAATAAACATTTATCAATCTAACTTATCACTCAAAGTAAACACCAACTAAAAATATTAAATAGGAATGAATGAAGAGTACATTACAAAAAATAAACTAAGACTACATTTGGGATCACAAAAATAACAAAAAGGAGTACATTTGGAGGAGGTAGGAAGCATATGACAAAAAGTTGCTAATATATTATTTGAATTAGTTAAAGATCATTATTATTTAACCATAAAAGATGTCAAGAGAGAGCATGTGACATGTTTGGATGGTAGGCAAATGAATCTTTCAAAACTTAAGAAAAAAAATAGTAAAATGAAAATTTGAGGGGTAAAATAAAATGAAAAATAATAATTTGGTAGTTAAAAGTTGGTGGGTGTTTGTGGTGATGGAGATATGAATGGATTGGGGAGTCATGTGCTCCCATCCCATCACTTAATTTATGGTACAAAAGAATTTTAGGCCAGCCAAACATTGCCTGTTTTTCAAGCATAATCCAGCCAAACATTATCTCTAATTTATTTTTTTTCAAATGGAATTCATTCTCTCAATTTTTTCAAAATCGGACTGTAAATAGAGCGTAATCATGCTTGACAGTTCGATTTTGAACATGATATATCTCGATATTTGTAAAAGTAACACACTGAATCTGATTCGCTTTTTTTTAACCTTTTTTTTCCTTTTCTTGTTTGCTAAATTACTGTAGAAATAGTTTTTGCATTTCCTATTAAAGGAGAGAATCTCCTTTGGATTCAGAAGCAAAATGATAATGGGAAAGTGTTTGATGAAATGATTAAAAGAGATAATTAATAAAAAGAATTATCTTCTATATTTGAAGCAAGACATAATTGATACGTGAATTGTTTGATGAAAAGTTAGTTCAAAAGAGATGATTTCGAACTACATTAAAAGAACACTACTTTAATGTAAAAAATGAAATAAAACTTGCAAGTGAAAATGAAAAAATCTACGTAAAATATATATATTAAAAAAATTTCAAACTATATTTTTAACTCAAAACGAAATTCTCTCATCCAATCGTAATTTTTTACTATTTTAAATTTCTACGTAAAATGATATTGAGTCGAGCTGGGTCGGACATCTCTATAAACAGGTCCGACCTGGCCTAACCCAGTCTCAGAATAGGCCAATCGGGGCCGAACCCAGGCCCTCATGGGCTGTGCAGCGAATTTTAAAAGTTTCTTTTTCAAAATATTAAAATATAATTAATTTATTTTAATACATACTAAAAAATTTTAACATTCACTATAGTTTTACATGTAAAAAACACTAATTTAATAATTTATTTACTTATATATCTTATTTAATATATCTACTAATTTACATTAATTATATATTTCTAAAAAGAATATTTATTAAAGATGAGAAATAGAATTGTTACTCACATCACATGGTCTACTTTGCGCCCAAATCAAGTACACAACCATGTGCTAATTAATTAATTAATTAATTATTGCTTTCTGTCACAACCTATTTACGCTATTTTAGTCTCTAAATAATTCATTATTTATTTTATGTAAGTGAGATGGACTTTTTAATTTTAGTTTCTTTTATATATAATCAAAACGACATCAATTGCATCATCAATACTCCATAATTTTACATTCATGGGAAAATTGATTTTGATTGGAAAAAGTATAAAATCCAATCAATAAGTTGGAGAGTTTTCATATTAATAGTTTAAGGTGTACTATAAAAAATAAAATTTTATTGAAAGGTTGGGAATTTTTAGTAGAATGCCCTTACTATTGTCAAAATATTATAAGCTTCCAAATAGGTATTTGTGGTGAAATAGTTATTTCCCAATTAGTATTACCTACAATAATTATTATTTAATGATTATAATACTCCATACGGTAATAATTGAATCGAACTTTGATCGATTTATACTGTTAGGTTCGTGAGTATTCGAAATTAAACTCAGTTTGTTAAGATTAGAGTCGAACATGCTCGTGAAGTTTTTTAACCGAATACCATTAAATTTGAGTTCGGTTCGTTTACTAAATGAATGAATATCAAACGAGTTTTTATCGAGTTAGGCTCTAAATAGTTTACATGGTTTGGTTTACTTAGACCTTTAGCAGGGATAACAACGGGTCTTGAACCCGGTCCAGATCCGTTGATACATTTTCATTTTAAATTTTAGTTTTAATTGCGATCAATTTCGCCACAATTCGTCGTAACACATTAACTATTGTAAAACAATTTAAAAAGTTTTTGACTTATTTTGAATTTTAATAATGATTTCTATTAATTATAGTGTTATTTTAATCAATTATTATAATATTATTCATTTAAATTATTATCATGATTTTATTATCAATTTTAATAAATTTAAAATGTACTACTTCCGTCCCACCTCACTTGTCTCACTTTTTCATATTAGAGTGTCTCTCATTACTTGTCTCATTTCCTAAAAAAGTATAAATTAGGGTATAGTAGAGGGAGTTAATGGTAATAAAGTAGGTGCAGAAGAAAAAAGTGAAAAAAGTAGGTGAAAGAAGAAAAAAGTGAAAAAGGTAGGTGAAAGATGTAATTAAGAAGATAATAAAGTGAGTATTGATATGCGATCCAAAAGCATTTGAGACAAGTAAAGTAGGATAGAAGGAGTATTAAAAAAAATAAAAGTCATGGATATAGATCGAACCTGCAGACCCGACGAATTTCATAGATCTAGACATGGATCTAAAACTTTAATCATAAATTTAGAACAAATGTGAACCCAATCAAAATTTTTGAATTTGAATATATACCAAACCAGATCCCTTGCCATCCTTAATCCCTACTTCCATCTAGAAACGATAAATGATAACAAGTTTTACAATTTTATGCAATAATCAAATAAAATTGTAATGTGAATAACTTGAAAAATTAGGAGAAAGATACAAAATGAAAAATTTGCAAAATCATTATATATAAGTTCACACAACTTTTCACCTAACTTATAAACTTAAGTCCATATTAATGACCTTAAAACATATATTTATAATGTCCAATTATTAATTAGCCTATTTTAAGCGTGGAAAACTTTTTAAATAAAAAAATGAAATAAACCATACAAACGTTTGATTGGTCAAGTGACAATATATAGGATTATAAGATATGAGCAAAGAGGAAAATAAAATTTCAATATAAAATTAATTAATGCTGTATTCAAGCTGAGCAGATTTGAATTTCTAGTTAAGTAATTAGAAAAATCTGATGGTTTTGGACTTGGTCAAATAATGATTAAATTAAAAAAGTTGTTATGGGTTATATGCCAATAAAAGAGATTAAATTACATAAAACACTCTGCATTTTAAAATCACCAACTTATCTCCATTTTTTAATTAAATATAAATATATGTCCCTTTTGATTTGGAATAAGTGGGGGACAATATATAATGACTATAGATCGAAAGAAACATTGTCTGTGGTTGGAATTTAAATGGACATAACTTTTAACTTTGGGTTCAGAATTTTTATCAAAACATTTTTTCGGAAACGGAACAGCGATATGGACAAGACTTACTATTTTGCTTTGTTTTTGAACTTTTGGACCGAAATTCAGTTGTTATCCACTCTGTTTCGATATTTTATTATTTTTTTATTTATTAAAATATTTTATTTTTATTTCGTTTTATTTCGTACTTAGGATATGATTAGTATTTCATTTTCTAATAGAATTAGGATTTATTTCTATATATACTAGGTTTGAATTGTTGATAGACAAACTTCATAATTTATCAATAATATTTTGTTTTTCTTATTTTCGTACAAAAATTGTTTGTCCTAAGGGTGAGCATAAAAGATCGAAAAACCGAACCACAAGATAAATCGAACTGAAACCGATCTAAAAATAAGGTTAATCGAACCGTTCAGTTTAAGTTTTTTTTTTAATTTTCAAAAACCGATAATACCGGTTCGGTTTTTATTTTCATTTATGTAAAACCGGTGGTTAACCGACCCGAACCGATATCTATAATACTTATATATAAATAAAAAATTTAACACATGTATCTAAATATAATACATGAGGAGAATATAATACATGATGATAATATATTTTCATTTTACTATCCTTTTTATGGAAAATTATTATTTGACGGAAGACTATCCCCTTTTGAGCATCGATGACTAGACATACATTTATAAACCAAGTGAACACTATTTAATTAGTTTAGTGAATACAAAACTTATATTAGCTGCAGTTTTATTGTTTTTTTTTTTCAAAACTTTATTTTATTTCTTTGATCTCTAAATTATATATTTGACTCATTTTGCCATATTAAAGTTAATTATTTTGTTATAAAATGATAAATTAATTTTCATATTGATCATAATTAACATATTACCATTTATCGGTATTTATATTTTTCTACCATTTTATTATGAATAACAAAAAACTAAAAATTATTATTTAACATGGTTAATCGGTGAAAAATTCGTTAACCGATCTGATTTTTTGGTTAACCTCTAATGTGGTGTTTGGTTTTTATTTTTAATTTTTTAATGGTTAATCGAACCAATAAAAAACCGAACGGTCGGGTTTTTTATATCGCAAATGTACGGTTAACCGACCCGTGCTCACCCCTAGTTTGTCCTATATACTCCTCTGTACCAACTAAGATGGAACACTTCTTTTGAGCACTGTAATTAAGGAGTGTATGTTTAGGGTATAAATTGATAATATAAATATATATTATTTAAATTTGTGTATAATAAAAGTGTCCTAAAAATGAAATAACTCATCTTACTTGGGACGACCCAAAAAAGTATACGACTCATCTTATCTGGAACGAAGGGGTATTATTTTTCCATGTTATTTATGCAATATTAACCTAATTTTGAACTTCTATGAACATGACGTGATCATCACAATAGAGTAAAAGTAGATCTATTATGCACCACATTTTTTATTAACAAGAAAGTTAGATTATAATTACAAAAATTAGAAACTTGACGATGAACCACATCGTATTTTCTTTTTGTTTTACGCCTTGTAACTATTTTTTATTAGTAACATAACAATCTTTCTCATCATTAATATGTTTGCTCGCGACAATTGTGAACTCACATGAGAATTGATGACCGCATCTTTTATACAACCCTAATACATATGAGAATTCTGAATTGACTAGTTGAATTTAATTCACAAAACTTTAAAATTCCGGTTAGGATTGCAAAAATGATGAGATAAGTTTGTACTCCCTCTCCCTCCGCCACGATAATAATGACACATATCCGCTAATAATGAATCATTTTATTTTTGATAAAAATTAACACATGTGGTCCTTATTGATTCTCACGTAATACATAATTATTGAATATTTATTAATTATCATGTAAAAGACAAATGAGTCTTTATTAACTAAATAAATGAAATAATTTATTTTGACAAAATCCTTTATTTATATGTGAATTATTGTAATGATACATAGTAGCTCATTTTAGTAAGAATAATAATACAATCTACATTTAAAATAAAATATAATTCATGGTTTTCACTAGACTTATATATTTTATTTTAAAATTATTATAAAACAACCTTCTTGAATATAAAATTCTGGATTCGTCACCAAAGCATATCTACTCTTTATAGTTAGAATTAAATGCATTTGAATATACATTCAATTGCATGCCGTTTTCTCACACCTTTATTGCAATTTATAAATTATTTATCTTTCACTTTTTAGTTCAGTATTTAAAATGGTTTAATAATTATTTAATAGTTAGGTACGAGTGTAATCCAAATAAAATAAAAAGAATTAGGAAATTAAAGTTTAGGAATGGGTTGGTGGTTCGTTGCAATGGTGACGATTGCAATAGATACATTAACTATTAATATTCTATTTTCCTTGCATTTATTTGTCCTACATAATTTGATTTTTTTTGTAATACATAATGCATATATACTACTATAAAAATGATCATCCGCTCGCGCAGATGTTGTCAATGTCTGGAATTAATGTAACATGTCGTGTAGATAAATAATAAATTATTGATAAAAATTTATTAATTTTTCATTTTTCGATTAGAGTTTATTGATTAGAATATAGTTAAATATTTATTTAATACTAAAAAATAAAAATTATAGTGATTTATATGTACATTACGTGATATGGACATTGTTAGTATGCCTTGAATCTAGTTTGCCGCTACGCAAACGGGGGTCTCGCTGCCCGGTCAGCGAGTCGGGGGGTCAAGGGGGGCGACGCACAAATATCTACATTGAGAAGATTTTGTCAAGATTTGACATGTCTACAGCTAAGCCTATTGATACTCCAAGTGCTGCAAATATCCATTTGACATCTGACTATGCACCAAAATCTGAAGCTGAACAGGAATACATGTCTCGAGTCTGATGTACGCGATGGACTGTACTAGACCAGACATTGCACATGCTGTTAGTGTTGTCAGCAGGTTCATGGGACAACCTGGAAAGGAGCATTGGCAGGCTGTGAAGAGGATTTTCCGCTACCTGAGAGGTACGTCTGATGTTGGTCTCATTTATGGAGGTGATACTCATTGTTCTGTGACTGGCTATTCTGATTCTGACTATGCTGGAGACGTTGACAGTAGAAGATCGATGACTGGTTATGTTTTCACTCTTGGTGGTTCTGTTGTAAGTTGGAAGGCAACTTTGCAGGCTACAGTTACTTTGTCTACGACTGAAGCAGAGTATATGGCGTTGACAGAGGCTGCGAAAGAGGGAATTTGGCTGAAAGGGCTAATTAGTGATCTTGGTCTACATCAAGAGCAAGCTGTTGTGTTCTGTGATAGTCTGAGTGCTATCTGTTTAACCAAGGATCAGGTCCATCATGAGAGGACCAAACATATTGATGTGAGATACCACTTTCTGAGGAATGAGCAAAGAATCAAGGTGATGAAAGTAGGTACTGCTGATAATCCTGCTGATATGTTCACCAAGTCGGTCCCACATAGCAAGTTTTGACACTGTTTGGACTTGTTTAACGTCATGAGCTATTAGTTGCCCAAGGAGGGCAAATCTGAGGCAGGAAAGGAGAAGTCTGTTAAGATTCAAGTCAAGGTGGAAATTTGTTAGTATGCCTTGAATCTGGTTTGCCGCTACGCAAACGGGGGTCTCGCTGGATGGTATACATTATTGTTATGTTGGGCCTGAATTGTGTTATTGGGCCCAACCCATCTGATGTACTCTATTTATATAAAAGTAGGGCACGCATTCTGTATCTGTAGCCGTCACTATCATAATAAAATTTGTTCTCATTTTCTACCCGTGGACGTAGCCAACACAACGTTGGTGAACCACGTAAATCTGTGTCTCTTTACGTTTCTGTTTGTTTCGATCACTCAATTATCCTATTCCGTTACAACAGACATATTACATATTAGCTGTGAGTATATTAACAAAATGTCTGCAGAAGATGGTGGAGCGTAACAAATGAAAGTGTTTTATAGAATATTATTTAGCGGCTTGGCCGGTTACTCGAGATTCTCGATTATTTCATTTCCTAATGTTAGCAATGTACATCGGGCAAATAAGATTATTATGATACCTTATCATTGCATAGAAAGTATTCGATACAATGCTTGAAGTTAATGAGTTAAATTCTTTGATTTTTTCCCTTTCAAATCATGTTCCGAATACTGAAATACATGGTTTAATTCTCCCCATTTTTGAAAAATCAATGGATAAAATGGGGATAAGATCCGAATCTTGACATCAATCAATTCTATAACAGAAATGAAGTTATTCTCTCCAATAATAGTTGTAATATATGCATTAGAATAATAGTTGTTTTGTGCAATTTACCCGTGTTATAGCAATATTTGCAAATTTGTAATGTTAAAGTGTGATAACATGAGCTGAAGATTATGATGTGCGAAGACCAGTGAGCTGCACAAGTTAGTTCTAACAAATCGAGTATTAGATCGTCTCTTGCCGATTGAGGAATAGATTGAGAAGTCGATCCAGTCAAAGGTTATTTGCTGATATCAAGCTAACATTAGTGGAGGCAACAATCTGGGTAGATCAATACATCAATATATATCGATCTGGTTCATCGACCTGGTATGAAGCAGGTCGACTCATGTTGGATATTTTAGTGTAATTGGATTAACTTGTTTGATCAATATCGTCATAACAATACATCATATAAGTTTGGTGGTGCGGAGTGCACACTTATATGAATTTATTATGATGTTAGGGGCGAAGCCCCTAAAGGACGGGGTCCAAGGGGCAGCGCCCCTGGCGGGGTCCAAGGGGCAGCACCCCTGGCTGGGGTCGAGCTGTGCAGGAAATTTCCGATAAAATCGCTGTGCAGGAAATTCATCGGAAATTTAATTTTCGGAATTTCGAGGGACTCTTTTGCAATTTTAAAAATTGCAAAAACAGTTAAGTAAACTGCCGTTTCTGTTCCTTTTTATAAGAAGGAATTTTGATCAAAACTTCTCAACAGAAAAAACGTAATAAAAAAAAACTCTGAATTGTATCCAATTGAATAATTCGATAGGACCGTCGAATTGATTCGATCTGAAA
Source organism: Leonotis leonurus (assembly GCA_026898415.1). Classification (NCBI taxonomy): domain Eukaryota; kingdom Viridiplantae; phylum Streptophyta; class Magnoliopsida; order Lamiales; family Lamiaceae; genus Leonotis; species Leonotis leonurus. The sequence goes on along the minus strand of JAPKLX010000074.1, from coordinate 1,008,553 downwards.
GTGTTTCACGCCTTTCAGAGAATCCGGTTTTGATTTGTTTGTCAGTTTTACTCCAATAACTCAAAGATTGGACATATTAATGGGATGAGCAGATTAACTACACAAGTCAACTGGGCACATCAAGGAGTCGCTTCGGTATGTTGCAGAGCAAGTTGACACATGCAGACCAATACATCGATCTGCTGGAACATAAGATAATTAACTTGGTTAATTTGTTGGAAACAATTATTCTGTTGTAAACTAACACCGTACTAGTGATAAATCTTGTTAAGAACGATTATATTTTGTAATCTATATATAGTAAAAGCTACTCTGTTTATAAACACACTTAGACATAACATTCACTTATACTTTCTATAAATAGTGTGAAAGACAGAGAGAGTGATACACGTGAGAAAAGAACGACAATAAATTTTTGAGTGTGTTCTTGTCTGTAATCTCTGTAACTCTTCGAGATTAGTGACATGTTCTTTGATTCTCCAATCAACATATGCTTGATTTTGAACCAAAACACGTAAACTCCGTGTTCTTCAATTTCTATGTTTAATTTCGTGACTGCAATCTCAATTTCTTCGACTTGTAACATGTAAGAAATACAATCAATATAGTATTACTCGTATATAGCATACAATATAACCATTTATCGACACTTACCCATCAATAATAGTCATAGTCATGGTGATTTAATATAAAAAGAAAATAAGTGGATGTGGATATTTCTTGTACTTCTAGATAAGCCATGTAAGAACCCATGTTACTTCCTACCTAATATTTTGGCTGTTTTTGGGCCTCCTCAAATTACTGCAAAAAAATATTAATTTCCAAGAAGCCTTCTACCTCTTTCTCTTTTGTCTTCACAATTTGGAGCTTTCTCTAACTTACCTAAGGCATGTAATCGTGTTCATATTTTCTGAAGATTGGATTGTGACATTTATGAATATTATATGTATGTATGAAGACAAATGTACATTATTAACTCACAATTTTGATTATAATAAGTGATTCTTTCATGTTACTTTTGACATATAGATTTGTTTCAGTTGAGATCACGACCTAATTTTTCATTGATCGATGTAGCTGTAGATTTCTTTTCTCTCATGTGGTTTTTCTTATTTTTTGCATAATTTTTTTTTATATCTTTTAGACATAATTTTTTTATATATCTTTTAAACATTGCATATTCTGTGCACCGAACTAAATTTTGACAGCTCTAATTGATATCCGTTAAAATTAAAAGAGACTATATAATTTTGCCCTTTACTTAAATCAATTTTGGTAGTCCAATACCATATATGGCCCTATCTTCTTTTTATAAGAAGAGCCCAAGTTAACGCATATAATACTATCCAAATTAGAATATCTTTTTCCTTCTAGAAGGCCCAATCCAAATAAATTTCACTTTATTTGAGCCATTTATTAATGTATAATATATGGTTAGCTAAACTTATGATCCATTAATTAATAATTAGAAATACATAACCATGATGTAACATAATATTAAGTATAATATATCTAAACTTAATTCTTGCGAATATCACTCATATATTTATAGATAGGGGTGAGCATGGTTCGATTTCGGTTAAAAAACGAAAAAACCGAAACCGGAAGTATTGAATAAATAATTATTAAAAATATATTTAATAAATAATATTTATATATTTAATAAGTAATATTAATTAAGTAATTATTTAATAAGTAATATTTAATATATATTTAATAAGTAATACTCCTATTAATTAAATAATTATTTAATAAGTAATATTAAATAATATGTTTGGGTTCGGTTTTCGGTATTTCGGTTTTTTTATGTCAAAACCAAAATCGAAATTTTATAAAATCAAAATCAAAATCGAACTGAATTTATCGGTTCGATTCGGTTCAATTTTTAGTTTTTTACTATTTTTTGTTCACCCCTATTTGTTGGGGAAAGATCCCTTAAAAAGAAATTGAATTGTGAAAAATAAGAAGAAACTTATACATTTAATTTCAAAAGATCTATGATTATTGTTTTTTTTTTCCTATTTTCTTTACATAAATATATATATTTTTTGAAGGATAAAATAGTAAATATTTTTTTTCTGGAACCGTCCATTTTTAAATCATTGGATCGATTTTGATTTTACATTAAGTAAATATTAGTATAAATTCTGGAGAATTCTTATGCTAAAGATCGATGTTTTTTCATATTTTCTTCAAACGTAAGTGGTGATATTGAATCATTGGGAACCATCACAAGTACGGCCGGCCTATATTATATTTGAACGAAAATAAGATGTCGTCCACCGGAGTCTATAAGAAGGTGATTTGTGCAGACAGCCGACTCATTTTAAATAGAAAATAATAGCCAAATCAACCCAGCTGGAATGGTCAATCTCAAAGATCTTATCGGCCGGAAAATTGGAGACGGATAACCACGGTCCCGACCTTACTAGCACCTAAGGTGTACTAATCAATGAACCCTGTAAACCTACTTTCTTTTCTGACAAAATCAACCAAGCCTAAACAGTCCTGTACAAGGAAAAAAGGAATTTTTTATGGTAAAAAATTCAGTCATTTCGATTATTTCTCAAAAGAAAAACGAAGAAAATAAAGGTTTGTTGAATTTTAGGTATCTAGTTTCACCACTAAAATAAGGAATGATGCTTACATCACATTTGGAATTGCACAAAAATGAATCCTTGGATGAAGAGAGAGGAGAAGCAGACACAGTAAAAATATATTTCCACTTTTAATCCAGATCATTAAATCAGAACAAATTAATAAATATTAAATAATAACAACTAACTTACTTTTATCTTTTACAATTTTACCCTTGGTATGAACGAAACGAATTATCTCTTACGTATCGTTATACTCATATGCAAGTAAATACATATATTTTGGGTCGAACAGTACGAACGAAGTGTTTCGTCCGACTTGTACAATTCTAACATAAACTCTACGACATGTACTATTGATAAAAATAGCGTTTTCTCGTTCCATTAGTACATCTTCGCAAAATTTCCATGTTTGTTAGGTTTTCTCATCAAGGGTCATATCAGTACTTACCTCCATAAATGGCAATAATTACTTAAAAATTAAGTTATTGATGTATTATATCTTAACTATATCGTATTAATAATATATTATATATATATAAATTAATAACTTGTCTTGGATTTATGATCTAAAGCATTCAATTTAAGACAACGACATGTAGACTTCACTATCTTTGTACATACCGTCAAAACAAATTCAAAAAAGTTTCTGCACAAAAGCAATCAAAATTAGGAATCAAAATCTTTAGGTAGCTAGCCACAAAATGATAAAACCCTATATTTTAAATATTAATAGCAGTAACATTTTTATCAAAGTTGTCACTTTAATGTTCTAACGATGAGGTTTTCACACATGAAGACAAATTGTGCTTATGATAAGGGGACAGGTAGGGTAAAGGTAAAATAATTCAATTTCATTGTTACCTTAAAACGTGTAATAAGAATATTACAATATACTTCATCCGTCTCATTAATAAAAACTCATTTTTTCATAAATTAATTTATTACTGTGGTTCTTTCGTGGTAATTAATGGATTGATGCATTAAATTACTAACCAAAATTATAACTTTCAAATATATGAAAATTGTAACATCATTTTTAAAGTTTGACAAACATATTTTGAATTTTCAATTGAGTTAATGTCCAATTTTTTCAATAATATTGGCCATATTTATGATGTGGTTTCTGCATCATTTTTAAAGTTTGACAAACATAATTTGAACTTTTATGCTATCTATCATTATTCAATTGATGCTGGAAATTGGTCGAGAAAAGTTTTCAAAAATACGTTTTAAGTGGTATAAATAATCTATTAACAAAATCAAAATTTATAAGTTATAAAATAAGACGTGAAAGAAAATTTTGCATTGAAGGCCCAACATAACTCTGATTAAAATTCTGTAATTGAAAAAATTAATATTATTCACATGAAAATTTTAATTTAGTTAATAAATACATTATTTTACGTTATTTTTTTTCATAATAGTCTTTTTCAATCAAATTTAAATTAAAATAGATATGGTATCATTTATATATTTATGCATGTCAACATATTATAAAAATATTTTATAATGACACATACAAATCTTACATCAACTTGACAACTTCTGACTTTATCGAAGATGGTTGATGTTAGAGAAATAATAAAAAAATATAATATAAATTGATGTATTTAAATATCAAATTAAAAAGTAATGAAAAAAATTGCAATCATATTAATTTTGAGGCAATTAACTCATATATATATATATATATATATATATATATATATATATATATATATA